>JAFBJS010009606.1:33578-43578 GCA_016785265.1 Paraplagusia blochii | reverse complement strand
TGTTGCTATTTCCTTTAAAGCTGCCCAACTTGCATAAAGTCTGGTTGGATTTTATTTTATGGCCAGAGTAAAGATGAGCTGGAAATGTGGTGAGAAGGAGCAGGATGTACTGTAGATATATGCAAGGATTTATTTTATCGGTTTAAAATGAATTCAATGGAGAAAAAAAAAAAATAAGTGTAATGAAAATGTTCGTGAATCAGTCAAATGGAGTCACTTTAAAGAAAAACCATACAGCACTTCTGGTCTTTCTCCAGAACTTTCTTATCAACTATATCCTGTGTTTATTAACTATTTTTAGTTTCTTTTTTTTTCTTCTTAATATTATGTACTTTTTAAGTTTATCTTTAATCGAGTAATATGTATGATGACACGAGCTCCAACTGTAATCAATCAGCACTCAGAAAGTTCAGCACTCGTGAAGCAAAGTAGTTGCTAGGTTTTGCCACCAGAGGGCAGCACAGCTTCGTTTTTCCACATCTGCGCCCTCGGTTGTTCGTGGGAGGAGCAAGAACGCCGCAGTTGCCGGTTCGGTTGCCGGAACGGTTAAAGTTATTTACGCGTCTTTTATGTTTTTACATGAATATTTTATTGTCTTCGTGTTCATGTACGTGCAACAACAGTCAGACCGACTGTAGTTCGGCTGTAGCTTCGACAGGACAAGGAAAGATCAGCGCTCACAGTTCCAGTGCTTCAGTCCACCGTTTATTTAGGAATGTAAAAGACAATTCCTTCAGCTCAGAGAAAAAGTATATTTTTTTCAAGTGTAACACAAAAGTAAGAATAATTGCAGGTAAAAGTATCCATAAATACACCATTAAAATAAATACAATCAATGGGTTTCCTTCCTTTTCTTTCTTTTGCGTCAAATTAAATGTTGATATTATTGTCATCAATGCTATCGTCTACTAAAAACTATTTATCCTTCATATATATATATATTTTTGTATATATATATATATATATTATACAGTTGTATGCAAGCATGCCAAGATTGCTCTAGAAATACTTTATTCACAGTAAAACATTACAATAATCAGTGTTTGATATAAAATTTAGCAAAATCTACAGTTTTATTAAGTAAGAAGAAAAAGAAATCCACATTTAAAAGCCATCAGTTTACAAAAAAATTGAGAAGCAAATGAAACGTTTAGGCAAATCAGAGTGACTGCAGTATTGCCAAGCTTTGTTACCACACACACACACACACACACTGTACAGTACACACAGGTTTGTGTTTCCTCTATTGCAAAGTCCAAGCCAGTCCACTGACTAGTCATATTTATACAAAGTCATTATAGGGCAGTGGAGCTGAAGGTGGCGCTGTCAAGAAATAAAATGGTACGGAGAGTGTTTTTTTAAAAAAACTCCATACCTGTTAAAATATTTTTACCAGTGCTGCGCAACATGAACCAGCGCACAGGTCAACAATGGTGAAAGTAAAGTTAGCTTAAACTTAGTGAACAGTCACAAACCTCTGGTTCCTTTATCAGGTTCAGATTCAACAACCAAAAAACCTTTAAGGGTTAAACTGAATGTTACGTCCAAAAAGACAAGAACGCAGAAACATGAAAAAAAAAAAAAAAATTCCTGCAATATCGTTATTAAAATGTAAAAACACATGAGGCTGTCCTTCTGTGTTATATCCTAGTACTAGGAGTAAATCTTTAAAACTTTTGTAGCCAAGGTCCTGTTTGTTCACAGAAAATTTTAAGGCAACTAATTTTTTAAGAGGAATAACGTTGTATTAACGGAAAAGGATACGAACAATGGCACCGACCGACCAAAGACCAAGGAGAAGAATTCTCGTCTTGACCCACAGTACACAACGCCACTACCGTCTTGTCTAACCCAACACCGACCTCTTGTGGACATACTTCTTATTGACCATGCCAAATATAAGGCACACGGGGAATTTTGTGGGCAGTGACGTTAGTAACGGGCAAATGTACGAGAGAAGGGAGCGGAAATGAGCCTTTAGACCAGGTATTTACCATAAAATGCGGAGAACAAATCTATAAAATATTATAAATTAAACTTTCACATCAAGGTGGGGGCGCAAAATATCATTCCATTGGCTGCAAATGGCCCACGGGTCGCGAGTTTGAGACCTCTGCTTTAGATTCTCTGACACGCGTGATGCTAAGGTCTCTTGGTGCTTTAAGCGAAATCTCGCCCGGGCTCAACCCTCAGTTCACGCAGCAAAAAAATATATAATTTTTTACAGGGGCCCCCTAGTGGCTGTGGCCGAGCAAATACACCGCTTGACTGTACATGGAAATCTCTGGAACAGAACAAACAATGACAACACTTTAGTGACCAAGTTTAGAAACACAAACTTCCAAAAGAAGAGGACACCCTCAAACAGGACCTTGTGTCAGAGCCGGGAACCAAACCCATGACGTTTTCACCTCAAGCAGAGGCACAAACCACTGTGGCCCCCACACAGGACACAGATCTGAGTATCTGGACCACAGCAGAAGGAGAATCTGTCACAAATACAGGTTCTGTCAACAAACAACCTGAAGGAAACTAAATTTGTTTGAAAAGAAAAAAAAATCCTGACTATCCAGCCTGAAATCCAGGCTATTTTTGTAAGAAAAATAAAGTATGTGACAAAAACAAAGAAAAAAAAAACAGAGAAAAATCCCAAACTATCAAACATGTACTGTGGGACTGCCACACTGGTATAATGTAGTCTGTGAACACTGGGCTCTATTTAAGGTCTGGGTTCTGACAGTCAATGACAGCATGGAAGTGAGGCTCCTGCTGCAAAAAAAAAATTTGGGGAACTTTAATTTTATTTTTGCTTATTCTGGGAAATCTCTATCTTTGACGTCATATTCCCTCAGTTTGTTGTTAACGCCATGACAATAACATTTTTTAATAGCTCAGATGTCTAAACGGCAAAGCGGTGGTTGCAATCTGCCCCCTCACCGCTAGATGTCTCCCACCGGCAGCGATAATGGGAAGTTTGTTTTAATGACTAAAGGTTTGACGCCCACCAGCAACAAAAAGACAAGACTGAAGCTTTTCTTTTGCATTCATCGGTTATAAATAACGTGTACAGTCTTCCAAAACGTCCTCTAGGGGACGCTGTTAAACGAATATCCATCCTCTAATGATCTACTTAACTACAATCACCAACAGGTGGCAGAATAGCTTCCAAGTCAGAGCAAATTGGACAAATAAATTAGGAATTTTAGCCTCAATACAAAAAATGCATTCTTTTCCGAAACTGTTTTCAGCAGCAGGTGGCGCTATGATGAGGTAAGTTTTTTCTTTTTTTCCACTTTATTATAAGTGTAGTTGTGGGTTTGATTTCTGATACTGTAGCTACAATGTACCAGTGTCTGTGAACACAATCACAAACCTAACACTGGGCTGTTATTGATGTGAGTCACAGCAGGGGGCAGTGTGAGGACAGAGTGAGTCTGTGATGGTCTGTCCTCACTAATGACCACAGCAGAGGAGACATGTCTTGTTCCTCCGTCAAACACACAGAATTTCAGTCTAAGGCTGCACTCAATTATGATAAAAAAACTTAAGAAAATAAAAGTTTCCTTGTGTCATCAGCTGGAGGACATTTTAGAGCAGGGGCTCAACCCCTGGGCATCGGCCCAGCAATGGTCTGCAAGTCACCTGGTCCCGGGCGCATATAAAAACACCGGATTCTGTCTGCCACATTCGTCATGTGACATTCATCTGAAACATGTCTAGATGATTTACTCTGTAACGAAAAAAGAAAATTTTCCACGAGTTCTACTTGAAATTTAGAATTGTTACGAAAGGATATCGTCGTGAAAAAAGCCTGCGCTGCATTCGAAACCACTTGGAGACCTAGCATTTAAAGACAATCGCAATGTTAAGAGGACGCTTGATAAAGTGGATACTCAGTGGCTTAACTTTTATTACTTATTTTAGAAAACACAACTTTTTATGCCGGTCGTATCGTTTAATTTAGTTGTATTTAACTGCCCTGCTGTGCAATGGTTCTCAACTGGTCTCACACTGTGACCCACATTCTCCTGTGGTCGTAAGTCGCCGCCCACTCTCATAAATAATCTCATAATAAAAAGCGATTTTCTAAAATAAAACATGTGCTCAACATCAGATTCACATAATGTAGCTGATTTTTGACCAGCTTTCCGTGACCCATCCAGAACAGGTCCGAGAGCCTTTTTTGGGTCGGGACCCAACATTTGAGAACCGGTGCCTTAATTGATGATATGCAAAAAAAGTTGAAGACCACTGTTTTGGAAAACTGCAAGTGACAAACATGCACAATGTACCAGTACTTCAAATGTACACACACAGAGGTGTACGGCGCCACACACAGGATAATGTTGAAGGAAAGAGTCCAGGTGTGAAGTGAAACTGACTGAGAAAATGGACTGAACTCTTCCAGCGTCCAATCATGTGACCTCCGTCAGGTGACTGGGTTTGGGAGATAATACTGTAGTTCTGGAGCGGCTGCAGCTGAAACCCTGAGCTCACTCAGCTGCACTGACACCAGACTCTGTTCTGAAAATATACCCGCAAGACTCCCCTCAGAGACTGTGGGAGAAATCTGTGTCCACCTGCTCCAGAATCAGGATTGGACACAAACAATGTTGTCTCCCTAGGACACTTGTCTTTAAAACTGAGAAACAGAATCAACAGGATTCAAGATCAAAGCCACAAACGTTTGTCAATCACAAAAAGTGAAAAAATATTAAATATAAACATCAGTCCATATGTCCAACTGGGACTGTCCTGGAAAACAACAGTCTAATGACTAAAACCAGGGGACACTTAAGACGTGAGGCAACCGTGCTACCACTACACCACCATGCAGCCAATGTGATTGGTGATTTGATTTTAAAAAAAAGTGATTGCAAACCACTGGACCACAGCGTTAAAGTGTGCGAAGTTTACTTACAAGTTTACGTTTACTGTAGAAAATTTGTCTTTGTGTCTCTGCAAGAGATGGAGCAGTTGAACAGTTAACTCTTTCTTCAATTCCTGCATGTTCATCGGTGTTGTTGTCAACTGAACAGGCCCATTTTTCAGGCTGTGTTATTATTTCACGTGTCTTTTTGTTAAATTTTTATCTGTTGTTGCTTCTTGGGGATTTCTCAAATGTCAAATTAAAAGCATGGCTTTAAACTTCGTCTTCTGATATTCTGCTCAAGTACTAGACGTGAAAAACACAGTGACAAAGAAAAATGCAAAATTAAGAAGACATTCTTCTAGGAAAGTACAATCGCAAAAATGGATAATTTTGCAACAATGAAATAAACAAAACAAAAATCACACCTACTTCACCACACATGGTTTGTCGTAAATGTCGCCTACTTCCTGTTTACTCCTTCTGTCGCACTGTTTTCACAGTACGAATGTGGTTTCCATGGTGATGGACGTCATACCCTGACCTGATATATATATATAATAAGATAAATATCAGCAAAAGAATGGAAATCAGTCTTTATGTTACTGTGTAAACTGCACCAACATTTCACAATAATAAAACATTTTACATTTCCCCTCCATTCAGAGAAGCCTCAGTTATTGCCTGTGCATGTTATCAATAAATACCGGAAGAAAAAACAAGTAAAAAAAACATTTTTTTTCCCTCCAAATATTCCAAATATCTGTGAAAATCAACTTTGTGGAAAAACAGCGCTCAAAACGTGTACTTGTTGGTTGTCATTGTATCTGAAATACTCGACGGTGTGAGTACAAATGATCACGTTTAGAGGAAAATGGGAGATAAAGCACAGTGTTGGACAAATAAAGACATGTATATCAGCTGTATATGAGCAGCTGAAAGACTATGAGTCTTTAAGGAACGCCTTGACCTTGAAGTGTTGTGCTTCTCTTGTCATGCTTTAATGCAGGGGTCTCAAAGTTGCGGCCCAGGGGCCATTTTCGGCCCATGGAACAATATTTTACGGCCCTCTTTTTGATGTGAAAGATTAATTTCGAATAATATTTATAGATTTTTCTCCACATTTTATGGTAAATCCTATAGTTCTCAAAACCCTGATCCACAGCCTCCTTCTGGTTCAGTGTTGTATTACACAGAATCTAGTAATTTAAATAATTTTTAAATTATTTTTTTCTTTTGTTTTCACCACTAAAAGTTGACACGGCATACGGTGAAATGATAATGTCTGGCCCTCAACTTATTTGAGTTTGAGACCCTTGCTTTAATGTTTTCTTCTAAATGTGATCATAGCAAATATGCTAGGTGACAATTTGTCAAATGTTTCCACAGTAAAAACCCAACTTTATAAGAATGGAAAAGCTGCATCTGGTCGTTTGTACAAGTCTTTGACTCCTCCTACTGTTGTTTTATCTAAAGATCCTGTTGTCGAGTAGCCATTTTACTGCATTTCTGCGGCAGATGTATATAGCTATTAATCCTGATGGCCGCAAAATGACCCAGAAGTACAGTTAGATGCCCGGGTCAAAATCTAAAACACTCAACGTGATAAACAAACCATCAAAATTTGTTAAAACACATTAAAAAATAAAATACTCCACTGCTTAGGATATTTGGAACTTGGTAGTTTTGTGAACTGGATCAAAAAAATCTCATATTTTGTGCTAAGAGAAAAGAGTCATTAGAGACTTGTACACAGCACTTTTCAGACTGCACTACTGCCTGTAAGACAAAACTGAGGGCTGGTGTTAAATCAGAGACATTTAGAAGAGCAGGAAATGGAAAGAAAGCTCCAGGGAAAAGAAGAAGAAAAGATTTAGAACAAGTGTGTTTGGAATAAAAAGAAGAAAAAAAAACACAAAATCAAACAGTAAAGTATCAATAAATCAATCAATCAATCAATTCTAGGGAACTCTCACCCACTGTTTCGATGTAAATCAACAAAATAGTTCATACTTCAAAATAAACAGTATATATGTAGGAGTATATTTAAACATAAATGTATGCATATGTGCACACATATACATTACACGTATGTATATGTATATATATATATATAATACACATATATACAGCATTTATTTATATATGCACATATACATATATATTTAACGTTATATAATCCAAAAATCTCCCACAGAGGAGGAAAAAGTTCAATATATTGAAAATGATGTTGTCGACTGTACATGGCTTCTCACACTGTTATTAATACTGATTAAAAACCTCTGTGAACGCTCCCACGCTATGGTTACAGTCCTTTTGTCATCAGTCAGCGCCCTCTGCTGTTCAGTCCTTCTTTGTTCCTGATATTATCCCAACCTTGGGATTTAAATGGCTGACGCTTCCTACGGAACAGCACGTACACAACACCCACACACAGTCTCTGTACAAGGACACACACATATATGTATATATATATAAATATATATAAAACAACCAGTTTAAACATATAAAAGACCGTGAGACAAGGACATCAAAGTAGGACTGTACACAAAACTGACGAACAAAAAAACGATCAGAGAGGAAAAGATCCCACCGTGAACAGACAGACAGACAGACAGACAGACAGACAGACATCTAAAACAACAGACAGTCAGGACGCCAGGCCAGCAGTACAAAAGCAGCTTCTAACGCACAGATACAGTATGTTTACATATATTATTATTAATATTACAAAAAGATTTTACACGTAAATATTTGTTTATGTCGACACGGTGGCTAAAGTTAAGGCCTAAACACGACAGAAGCAACATCCAGAGAGAACCTGTCTGTGTGAGTAAGGAGTAAAAAGCACTATGGTTTGCTTCAACTAAAGCCATTTGCAGCCCTATGTCATATCAACACCTACTTATGGGGACGCAAAAATGGCAGCCGCAGGAAGGCCACTAGAGGGAGCTGTGACATTCAAGTGACACTGTTCCTCCGACAGATTTTAGGCTTTAAGGTGGTTTCTGTTCCTACTACAGCCTCTTTCGCTTGAAGTAGTCGGCGTACTGGCCTCCCAGGCCCTGAGAGTGCTGACCGATGTAGGCACCCTCTGATGATGTCACTTCCTGCACGGCCAGCTGAGGATACTCCCTCTTATGGCCCCTGGTCTGGTTCTATAGAGACAGAAAGGACAAGGAAGTGAAGTCTGTGAGCAAAATGAAATTCTGAATTCATGTATGTACTGTACATATAAGATACTAAAATACTGAAATCGAATATACTACTAAGTATATGGCACATGCATATACTGTATTTATAATATAAATTATATATATTATTATATTAATTATATATAATTTCAATATAAATACATATACATATGTATACTGTATATATGCACTGATTCATTAGCAGTTTAAGTGTGTATACATAGTATACAAGTTTCTGAATAATTACATACATATACTGTACATATATGAATATACTTAACATGTTAAAATTTAATAATAATAAAATAATAATACATTTAATTTATAATGCACTTTCCATCCCTGGGATCCCTGGGAAATACATATACACATATAAATTTATAACTATTAGTAGTGTATATGTATTCTTACTTATACACTCCTAATGTATATTTATAGGCACAGATAAATCTTGAGTATATATGCATACACAAATAAATATATGAATAACTACATACATATACATATGTGCTTAATACAGTATATATGTGTGTGTGTATACATACATACAGTACATAAATGTACGACTAATAACCTAAATATACATATATACATATACAAATATATGAATGCATTTTCATTAGTAGTATACTACTTACTACTTACTTATTACACTAGTAATGTATAGGCACATATACATTTGAAGTATATGTGCGTATACATAAAAATATATGAATAAATACATACATATTCATATATGTACATACTCTATACGTGTGAATATATATATACATGTATGAAATTCACATTCATATACATGTGTACTACTTACTTTTACACAAACAATATATAGGCACATATACATTTAAAGTATATGTGCCTACACAAATACATATATGAATAATTACATACATATACATATATGTGCACGTGTACTATATATATGTATACATGTATGTGTGTGTGTGTGTGTGTGTGTTTACATACACTGTACAGTCGTAGTGTAGGTGTACTACTAATATATATACCACTACTACTGTTTATGTACATATAAAGTTGTAGTATATGTGCATATACATATATGAACAAATATATTCATTTATATGTATTAATTTAAATACATCATCTCAATCACTAAACTTCAGAGCTTCACTAAACCATCCATAATCACAGTGTGGTTCGTCATCACTCACATAGTAGTACGTGGTCCAATCTGTGGCAGCAGTGTGTGTGTGTGCGACAGGGTTTGGAGCGGGTGCAGCCGGGTGAGGAGTCGCCCCCAGGAATCCAGGCATCAGAGGCAGAGCGCTGTAGGCCGGGAGGACAGCAGCAGCAGCAGCAGCAGCAGCCGGTAAAACAGCCGGGGAAGGAGCAGCTCCGTTAGTGACTGTGTGCAGAGAAACTCCGAGAGGCTTACACACCTCCACCTCCTGTAGAAGGACAGGACTGAGTCAGAAATGACATTTTAAACAAGTTCCCATGATCCTCTGTGTGTTCCTCAGTTACTGTATTTAGTGATCTAGAACAGAGGTCCTCAACCACTAGTCTGGGGACAGGTACTGGTCCGTGGGTGAATTGGTGCTGGGCCACAGAAAAATATATCTGTCTATAACTTCCACTTGATCCATACCCATATCAACAAAAGAACCGACCAATAGAATGGCTAGGATTCCATCATCAATAATGCAACTATATTTGATTAGGAAATATTTTCTCAGTGAAGACAATTCATTGAGTCATTGATAAGATTCAAACCTTGTTACCGGTCTGGTAGGAGAAAATTATGGGTTAAGTGCACTTGGGAAATCCTTGTTGTGCCCATGCACAGTTAATTCGGGTAGGAAGATTTTATAGGTAGGAAAATATTTCAGAACACCAGAAATTAACTTTTAATAAAGGGTTTTTATCTTCCACAACTTAATGACTGGTCTGTAAAAAATAATACAAGACATTTAAC
>JAFBJS010009606.1:18650-31610 GCA_016785265.1 Paraplagusia blochii | reverse complement strand
CTCCTAAAGAGAACCTCAGCATCTTTAACTCCTCCACCTCCAGCTCTGTCTCCTGTCTTCTACCTAGTCCTAGTGTCTCCCATCCATCCATCATGGCTGGTCTCACCACTGTCCTGTAAACCTTTCCCTCCACCTTAGCTGACTCTCTTCTGTCACAGATCACTCCTGACTCTTATCTCCAGTTGTTCCATCCTGACTCCACTCTGTTCTTCTCCTCTCTTCCACTGTCTCCACAGTTATCTGTTCCTCGTCCTCATAGATGGTGAGGGTTGCGTCAGGGAGCGCATCCTGCATAAGACGTAAGGCCAAATCAATGATGCCAGTCAAAAACCGTTCTTTTTGAAAGACAAACTAGTCGGCCAGCTAACTTAAGGCACATAAGAAACATCAAAACAAACAACTTCTGAAAACCACCGCAGGTTCTATCTGGATCTGGCCGCACCGATGGGCACCTCTCTGGTCTGGAATACAAACCCTGCATGAAATTAAAGACACGGTTGTTTCATCAAGCAAACACACCTTCACAGTCACATGACCTCCAGTAGCAGATAAGGCCTGGTCAGCATGCTCAGAGTCCGTGCAGATAGTTGCCTGTATCAGCTGCTGGGTGCAGAGTGATGTGCCTCTACAAACATGGTATCAGTGTTTTACTGAGGCGTCACCGTCTCCAAATATAAACATGGACCAATGGCAGTTTGACAGCAGCTCACTGGCTTGAGATCAGCCTCACCTCATCGTCAAGAAAAGGACAACGAGTCTAATGTTCAACCAGGTCTTAAAAGGCAAGTGATGTCAAGAGATGTTAAAGACAATGTACATCCTTGGGTATACAACCCCTGGTTCGGGGAGCACTGCCAGCACTGCTAGCCAAATTGTACATCAGTTGTTTGTATGCATCTACTAACTTATACAGTAATAATGTATAAATATATGTGCAGATACATATACATTTGTAGTATATGTGCATACACATATAAATATTTGAATAGTTACATACATATACATATATCCTATATGTGTGTGTGTATACATATAAATGTATGCACATATACTACATATTGCATATAAATATACGCAATTACATATACTCATATAATATACACATATATAAATGTGTTTTCATAAGTCGAGTATATATATATATACATATATACACATATATACATATATACATATATACACATATATACATATATATATACACATATACATATATACATATATATATACATATACATATATACATATATATATACATATACATATATACATATATATATATATATATATACCATTTTGGAAAAAAATATAAAGACCACCCTGATCTTTTCTTTAATTTCTTTTTTTATTTTAATGCCTGGTTCTACTTAAAGTACATTTGTTTATTTGTTTGGAGAACTATAATGTTAACAACAAAATCAGCTCCTACGAGTTTCAGAGCTGAGACATTTTTCACGGTTTTCTTCACAGTAACCTAAATCTTAAGTTCTTGCATCAATGCCTACAGCATTGTACTGCCAAAAAAAGTACTTTAGACATTTCATGTTTTTGTCTTCACTGTATTTTTCAGGTAATATACCTTGTACTGGTACAAGACATTAAAATAAACAGGGAATTGAAGAAAACAAAGGGTGGTCTGTTATTTTTTTCCATTACTGTCTACATATAATGGCATAATCAAATGTTAATCAGGATTAAGACTCATTAGAAGGTTTACAATATCATCTTATTGATGGAACACAGATAACTTTACACCATCAGCAGTTCTCCTATCTATTCCTACGTCTTGTCCTGGAACCATGTTTTCTCAAAGAGGATACAAAACAAGATGTAAACTTTATTTGTACTCTACTGTACCTTGCTGCTGTAGGCCTGACTGGCTGCTGCAGGCTGAGAGTAGTACTGGGTGACCGCCTGCATGTAGGAACTGTAATCTCCATATGTGGACACAGGTGGAGGCTGGAACACAAGAATGGTCTCCTCAGTCAACATGAACCGAGCAGGGAAACTGTGTTCTGTGGATTCAGTTAGGCCTCATGTTTGTAGGTTTTTGCCGATTAAAAAAAAAAAAAAACGATTAAAACTATCAATATGTTTTAAAAACAAGATGTTTGATACAATCCCTTGGTTGATATCAAATACATATCTAATATTGGTAAAATTAGTTTTCAGTTCTCAGTTTTTCGGTGCAAGGAGTTGCATAAATCAGTAATGATATAAATCAGTGATAGCATTACCGAAAAAAAAAAAAAAAACACACACGAATGTTTTTCAAACCCCAACATCACTGATCACACACCTTGTATTTTTGATCACCGTAGAAGCAAACAGGAAGTAATTCTTGATGGACCAGTAATCATCTTTATTTTTTTTTGCAAATGATCACGGACTGGGCCACTGTGGTGTCGTTTATGTGCATAACGTAGGCTGCGAGCCTCTATTTGAGCCACAATATTATAAGTATTCCATAATCTGATGTGTGTTGTGTGTGCTTTCACCTGTGTGTGCTCCTTGCTGAAGTCTGAGGCTGTGCCGTCCGGTGGGGCAGCGGTGCTGTAGGTGTTGGCCTGTGCAGCCTGGTAGTGCTGGTACCACTGCTGCATGGCCTCCTGTGGTACAAACACATAGATTGTCTCTCTTGTTCAGTTCACAGAAATGTTTCTTCCTAATTTATTTATTAGAGACAACATTGTTCTTCACTGTCGTCCGTTGCCACACAAATCAAAGCATCTCATCCATTAGTCAGCGACTCCTGATCCATTTGTTTGGATGAGTAAATCGTAATTAACATTTCAAATTGGGTTTTGCATCACGGCACAATAAAAAAAAGATACATCACAAAACAGAGCTGGGGGAGAGAGAGGAGATGGTGAGGGTGACGAGTCAGGGAAGAGGGAGAGAGAGACAGAGACACTTCTGAACTAATGGTGTGAGACAGAGGAGTGATTCTCAACTGGTGGGTCGCGATTGATTTGAGAATCAAAGATGGAAAATGAGAAATAAGAGAGATCGGGTGGAGGGACAGGTAGACAGACAGGTAGAAAGATGGAGCTATGTTAATCCCTTGGGAGTATCTGTTGGGAGACCAGGGAAAATTGGCAGAGATGATGGATGATGGGATGAAAGAGGTTGAGGATGGGAAAGGGAAGGCAGGGAGTGAGTTGGAGAGGGGAAGAGAGAGTCAGGGAGAGATAGAAAGTGGGATATGATTGAAAAAAGGCAGTTGAAGAAGGGAGTGTGAGAGAGAGAGTGGGAGAAAAGGAATAAGGGAGGGAGGAAACAGGGGTTGATGAATAGGGAAGGTAGAAGAGAGATAGAGAGAAGAGCCTGATGAAATCCCACAGTGATGGAGGACACACTGTCAAATCACTTTCTGTCCTCTATGTCCAAATTCCTACCCTCCTCCACTCACTTACGCCACCTTTTGGCGTCCTCTCCTCGTCCTTCCCTTTCAATTTGTCCATCTCTCTCCATCATTTGCCCAGCAACAACAACAACAACAACAGCACCACCTTCACTCCAGCTTCCTGTCATACCTGTGTGTACGCCTGGTTGTACTGACTGTAGTCAGTGCTGGTGTCCGTGCTGTAGGGGGCGTTTGTTGTTGCAGCAGAGCTGTGGGAGAAGGAGCCAGAGCCTTGGGAGACCACAGGAGCAATAGTGTTGTTGTAGCCTCCAGGGCTGGGCTGTCTCGCCTGTGCCTTACTCCCCACTGACCCTATAGAATCACACACACACACACACACACACACAGGCCGGCTTTGAACACTTCATGGAGGGGTGACAGCTGTTGTCATCTTTGACCAAAGATAAGAAAATAAAACCCCAGGGATAAAACCCAGTCTGTAACACCTTCAAAGAAAACAAAACAGTCACTGAACTCAATTAGCAATGATGACAAAAGGAACCTTCAAAGACCAGATTATTTAGTCTTGCAATAGAAAAGTACAGCCTGGTGTTTTATTCCATTTACTAATCTCATTTTAACACAACCTTAGCCCCAAAGAACTAGAAACATAGTGAAAACGACGTCTGTTTTCAAGGCAGCACATGTACAACCTGAGGAATCTGCTGCTGTTCATGCAGTTTTTTTTTGTTCTCTTTTGTTTGATGTTCTTTTTAATAACTGCATAAAAATCTGGACTGCAGGCCGGTCAAGCAAACAAAGTCTTTCTGAATAAAACCAGGGCTTTTCCATCCATTTTCATCCGCTTAACCAGGGCTTTTCTACAAAATTTTTATGAGGAAGTCTTTATCGTTCTTAATGATTACCTCTTCAAGAGCCTAATGCTTTTTAAATATTTTATGGCATCTAATAACCAATCTTACTTTGCATTACACTTTTAGATAAATACATAACTAAGACAACAATAATCTGATTATCAAGAAAGGTGAATAAAATATAAATGAAAATCTAAAAAAAAGAATGGAAGGAAAATAAACTCATTGTTTGTGACATTGTGATTCCCACCACTGCACTGCATTCAACACATCACCAAAGTGAACAGTGGACAACTTTGAGAACCGAGGGAACAGGGAGTGACCTCAGTGGACCTAAGTAGAAACTTGGCAGTTGGTGGATTGGAATCTGGGACCCTTTGGACCACAGAGTGCTTCCTCAACCATTAGGCCACCACTGCCTAATAAGCTGTCAGGTAGTTAGTGCAACATTTTTTACGAACATAAATATGATCTAAACAGTAGCTGACCACCCTGGGAAAGTGATTTTACCTCTTGCTCGTGGACATGTTAAATTTATTTAATAAAAAAGTGTCTTGATTCCTATGGAACACCTCAAAGTAGCACAGCTCGTCTCTGGGTCAGACATGTGAAATGCCTGAATACTCATCAGAAACTCTCTCACTACTCTCAGTACTTTAGCCTACTTTTTCTGCCTTCTTCCATGTACTGTATGTATCAGGATTATGTGGGTGAAATCAACCACCGCTGTCTGCATAATGAGCTCCCTCTTCAAGAAGAAGAAGAAATACATCTTCTCAGGCTGCTGTAGAAATGTGTCAGAGCTGAATGACAACTTGTGGTAAACAAGCTCTTGAACACCACTTCAAACAAACAAAACACTCGTCTGTGAGGTATTACACACATTTTTACTTATTTACATTTACTTTGCCAATAAATCCTTGTAAGTGTAAATGTTTGGCTAAATTGATTAATTCTAAGCTGAGACGTCTGTATGAGTGGGACTGTCTACCTTGCAGGACGACCCCTGGCATCACACTGGCCAGGTTCAGGTAAGGGTTGGATGGGAGACGGACTTCTTTTGGGGGATCCCCCAGCAGAGAACTCTGACCACCACTAACCTGATAAGACAAACAGAGACGTTAATACTTTGGGAGTCACAACCCTGATCTAGCTTTAAGCCCATGTCTTTTTTAATTGGTTATTTAGGTGTCCTCTACAAAATTAACCTGAGAAGCTCAAAATACTGTCTTCAACAACCGCAATTTGAAGTCGTCAAGATTTTCATGAACTCCTGAAGAAGAGTCAAAGTCAGTGGAAATCCTCAGGAGGGATTTTCTCTCAGTTAATTACACTTCCCTCCATTAGAGAGACTTCAGAGAGGACAGAGCAGCGGCTGGAATCAGTTCCCCTGAGAACTGCAGAGCAGCGGTAATTTAAAATACTCTACTATGAACAAGAGTGTGCTATATTTAAATCCCATCTATTCATGACATCAGCACTAGAGCAACATTGGGACCACCTGTCTGGGGGCCCCAAAGTAGAACTAAGGTCCTTTAAAATAACTACAAGTGGACCCTCAGATGATGTTTGTTCATAGCATGAACTTCATCATCTACTGAAGCCGGGACAACGATGCCATCGCTGTTGTAGGAAAAACTGCATCACTATATTCCATGTAGAATGACATGACAGACATTACTGTGTATTTAACCCTCCTGTTGTCTTCATATTCTGTATAAGCCCTGTATTCTTTGGGTTAAAATCACCTGTCTATCATAAACCCAAATTTAAGCAGCGTAATTGAATTATTAATTGAACAAATCTTAATTTGCTTGAAAAATCAATTTGTCATTTACCACAAATTGTGTGATTTCTCTCTTCATGTGACAGAAAGACTGCATTTATTGAAAACTCCATTTGTTGATATGACATTGATGACTACTACTATATGAGTACGATCTGATTCAGGAATGATTCATAAAAAAAAAAAAAAAAAAAAAAAATTAAACGATCGATACGATCCGATTCGGTTCAGTTCAATCCAAACCGATTAATTTGCACACTCCAAATATATATATAGTGTATATTAGGGGTGTGACGATTCACTCACATAACGATCCGATTCATATCTCGATTCACAGGCTACGATCCGATTTAGGAACGATTCATAAAAAATATTAAACGATCGATCCAGTTCGATCTGATTCAGTTCAGTTCTATCCAAACCCATGCAAAATGATTAATTTGCAAACCCCAAATATATGTACAGTGTGTATTGGGGTGTGACGATTCAATCACATATTGATCCGATTCATATCTCGATTTACAGGCTACGATCCGATTCAAGAATGATTCATGAAAAAAAAATATTAAAAGATCAATCCAGTTCGACCCGATTCGGTTCGGTTTGATCCAAAACAATTAATTTGCACACCCCCATTGTTTACCATATAAGCCGTAAGCAATATTTGTTAGGATAGCGTAAAATACAAATGTGTAAAAAGAAATTTTGACTGCACTTTTTCATTCATCCAAGTGAATCAGTTTCCATCCTTTTACATCAATCTCCATATTAACACTCTCCAAATTTGTCATCACCAGGATTATTTTTTCCTGCTGTTTTCTGAAAGGATGTCTTTGGTGAGTGAAGATTATTTATCATTTCTGGGTTGTAAGCCTGCTCATTTTCCGCTTCTGATACATCGTCCATCCCTCAAAATCAGTTCTTGGAACATGTTGGACATCATTTTTACTGTAGAGCCTATTCAACGCCTCACTCATGGCTTCAGCACAGATATAATTGGTTGTAGTCTCATCTACAAAAACTTCGATCAATTCTGAGTCTGTAGAAAGTGAAGATTGTCTGGAAACCTCTGTATGCGTTTGCATGTCTGCTCACTTCTCACCATGCTAACCAGGGAGCACCCATCTGCACCGCTGTGCTGCCCTGTTGATGTATAAGCTCCTCCAGGTGGTTTCGGCAGAGGTGGGCCGATGCCTGCGTTACTTACTCCCATGGAAAAGCTCTGTCCCTGCAGCTGGGAACCCAACATTGTCCCAGGAGGAGCTGGCTGTCTGTCACAGGAGTAGGAGGAGGAAGAAGAGAAGGTGGAGGAGGCGGAGGGGGTAGTGGAGACAGAATGGGAGTTGTTTGGTTCTCCCACTCCGGCTCGACCCTGGAGGTATGGCATCATACCTGCTGCTGTGACCACCACCGTGGCATTGTGTGTTGATGGAGGCACTGGTTCTTGACTCAAATCTGCGAATCAGAAAAACATGGGGAATAAAAGCAGAGTAAAATTACAAGGAGAAGAGATGCAGAAAATGCACGGGAGAGGCAAAACTCAGAAAGGAAAAACAAAGAAAAGGAAATTGAATCTTGTGAAATGGAAGCAGATGGAAGACTGACTGAGGATTGACACATGAAATGGGTTTGGTAGATAACCATCAGTGTCTCTGTCTCCTCTGGACAGAGACAGATCACTCAGACGCCTGAAAAAAACTGAGCTGAGCCCAAGCCACACTGGCAGATATATGTGGGTTATCATGTTTATGTACAGCTGCAATATTACACTCACTTCAGAGTTTCATAAATAAAAATATGAATATACACATATACACAAGCACAGAGGAAAGAAATGCTGCAGACACAAAGGCAGCAAAAACCCAATTAAACACACATAATAAAGAAAAACAGGTATAAACTCACACATATATGAACTCTCACCGCTTAAAAATCTAATATTGTGGTGAAATATGGTCTCGGCAGCACAATAAAGCAATCAGCTCTAATAGGCCTGGAGCTAATAATCCCAGCCGACACACATGCATACACTCACACACAAAAACACACACACACAAGCAGATAAAAGCTTTAACTGCAAACCAATGAACACCATCAAAGAGGCAGATACACTGGTGTTTGTGCGCACACAATAAACGATGCATCATTTCCATTTAACAACAACACAGCAGCGTCTCAGCTGCGCATGTGAAATGTAAATTCACTGCAGTTTCCCCGGGACGTGTTTCACAGTAATACACAACTGTGAGGTGTGCAGGAAAGACTACTGTTTGTAGGAAATGAACCGGGACGCAGATATTTCTCCTACAGCCTCCACGAGAAAAAGTGAAAGTGCAAAAAAGGTGAAGGTTCTCATTGCTTATTGAAAGAAATTCCTGTTTGTTTACTCCATACGTCAGATCATAGTGCATTCACTACCTGTAATTGATTTATAATACAGATATTTTCCCGGAAGATTCCAGGATTTTCTTGTTTATGTTCTATAGAAAAGCTGTATTTGTGGCACAAATAACTCTCTCATGTACAAATCAACTAGAAAAAAGTGGATGGGTAAAATAAAGTGATACTGAACACAAATTACTATACAATTAATGAATGACATTGAACCCCTTTCACCAAGCCTACATTCATTCATCTTCATCTGCTTCATCTTGTTACCTGGTCGCAGGGGCAGCTGGCGCCGCCCAATCACATTGCACCATACTGTGAGCCTTCATACTGGTGGTGACCACACTAGAAATTATGTGGGACACCAACGAAGTCCACTTTGTTAGCCGCTAAGCCAACACTGTCGTAAGCTTATTAAATATTTAAAAATTGTGTTTCTTTTACCTCCATGGTGAACTTCCAATGTTGAATTACCCATTTGAGAAGAACTGAGACTTTAATAGACGTAGCACTACCTCTAGCTGTAGTAGTAGGAACACCGTGATTTAGCAGGAACTTCAGGGAAAGAAGGAAGGTTCACAGTATGGTGCAGTATGAATTTGGTGGCAGTCGTGAAGACTGCTGCCCTTGTGTCCCATTTATGGATGAAGATATATAAATTAATATACAAAAATATTACAATTCAAATATTCTTCTTATTCTTATTTCCACTGTCCTCTGTAACCTCAACTCCAACTACCTCCATGTCCTCCATCACTGCATCCATTAATCTCCTCTTTGTCTCCTACCTGGTAGCTCCAACTCTATGATCATTCTTCAATCAATGTCTCCACTGTCCCTCCTCTGAACATGTCCAAACCATCTCAATCTGGCTTCTCTAGCTAACCATTAAATAATCAACTGAATTAAATATTATTAAATTATAAAATATTGTTCTTAAAAGATGATTAATGTTATACATATATTATTCGTCTTTTAGCAAGTAGGCTTACCATCCGTCTAGACACTTAACCTTACTTTAGTTTAGGAGCTCTACAGACCTTGGAACAATTTTTGTAGAAAATAGATGAAAAATCACTTTCTGACTCCTTATACAGCTGCTGAACTGTGGGGGTCTGCACAATTTCGCAAAACTTCACTTGTCCTCTCATAAAGAATGTGCAATTTGTCAAAATTCTGAGACCAAATGCATAAAAGCCTTTCATTTCTGACTGTCTACCTGTAGGGGAGTCTCCCAGGAGGCCTTTCCCCAGAGACACCAGGCCTGGAGGCCGCAGAGACAAAGCTTTCTGCACCAGCAGCCTGGAAGGATCCCCAAGCAAACCAGAGACCTGAGAAAAAAAAAACAGAGGAGACAACCATTAAAGCGTGGGAGACAATAAGCGACTGAAGTTATTGAGCAAAGGACTGACAGCATGAGAGATTCTGAACAGAAAACAACAAAAGACGAAAACAACAAAAGACGTCAGCTGTGTTGATCAAATGTCCAGCAGCAGTCATTATACAGAGTCTTTTAAAAACCTCAATCCTGCATCACAAAGACTTAATTTTCTCCTCGCCAATTAAAGAAAACTCTTGAAAAGGAAATGCACATGTTGGAAGGTGAGAAGGAATTTCAAACACTTTCCTACCGACAGGATAGAAATCGGGAGAAAGTAAATGTTTGTGGGCTATTTGGCTCTAATTATTCATACACTTCTGAAGACATGTACAGTGAGAAAACACTTCAACATTAATTTCCTCACACAAACACAGGTGTCTTACAGTGCTGAGGCGTTTGTCCTTGATGTGCAGGAGCTGCTGCTGTGCCAACTGCATGTGTAAAAGGTTCTGAAGGACCAGTCCATTACCAAGCAACGCACTCTGTTGAGCCAAGAAGATAAAAAGTCATTACTGTCACAAATTCAGACACATAAAAACACATGGGAAAAAAAAAGAAAATCTTCCACACACGTGATTACACAGTGGTGTGACCTGGTGTGCTTTCCCCAGGGTGAGCAGAGCCGTGGTGAGAGGAGGGCGGAGGAACGGCAGGCCGCTCTGACGTCCGTACTTCCCTGAGGAGGAATAAACAACACCGTAATCGATCGGTTCTTCTCTTATAATTATCCTTTTCTTTCATTTTCCCTCAAAATTCCTTGCCCTTAACAAATCAATCACTTTCTAAAACACCCACAAGCGTAAACTTATCAATCACACCGCTCAGCCGCCCCAAGTGTTATTTACACCACAGCAAAGGCAGACAGAGACGTAGGCACAGGGCAAATCACATCTCATACAACTTGGAAGAACAAAAAAAATATCTTTATTTATTTTTAATGAGCAGTTAAAAGAAGATAAATGAAAAGAAACATGGAATTGTGTACGTGTTGCTGACAGTTTTCTCCCAAAAACTTAAGAAACAGCTCCAGTTGACTTACCTCACTGACAGTTTCTCTTAAAAAACTGAACCTTTTTTTTTCAGAAATCCTATGAAAATTTTAAAACATATCAACAAAAAAATCTCTCTTAGTCCTTTAACTGGCTCACACATATTTCCTTCCATGTTACTATGTCAAATATGACATGATATAGGTAAAAAGATCAACAACCATCATCTATAGTACTTTATGTATTGTGCTGTTTTTCTGTTGTGTAAAATAGGGAAGTAAAACTAATCAATAGAAAAATGCCTGCCAACCTGAGAGACTTGGACAATGAAGGTAGAGAAGATGTTTCCAGAATATTAAAAACTATGACTTCTCAAAAATAATTTGTGTTTCTCAGACACTAAGCATATTTCTGGGTTTTTTCATGGGGTCTGTGCTTTAGACCCCGGCCCTAACTATTTAATTCCAAGATTTTAATTCACACTGGACTAGAAGTCGCACCTTTGGTCCCAATAATAATAATCACCACAGCGAGTCAACTACTTCAACTACAATGTCCTCCCTCACTGCATCCATCAAACTCCTCTTTGTCTCCTACCTGGTAGCTTCATCTCTAGGATCATTCTTCTACCAATTGTATCCACTGTCCCTCCTCTGAACATGTCCAAACCATCTCACTCTGTCTTCTGTAGCTTTTTCTCCAAACCTTCCTGTCTGTGTTGTCCCTCTAATCACCTCATTCCTGATCCTGTCCTTCTTTGTCTCTCCTAAAGGGAATCTCAGCATCTTTAACTCCTCCACCTCCGTCTCCTGTCTTCTACATTATAACAATAATTAAAATGAATATGTGGACTGGACAACATTTGATTTAGTATATCAATCCCACCTGAGGATAAGTTGCAAATCCATTCAATGGATGAAAAAAAAATACATACACATAGTCTGGAAAGTTCTTTTTAACAGTAAATTAACCATTAGAACCACATTCAGAGTAAAAAAAACATCAATAATAATAATAATCTGTTAATATAAGTAGAAGTTTGCTTAATAAATGATGTGGTAAGAAGTGATTGTGTCATATATACATATATATGTATGTATATACAGAGCCAATCAAAACTGCTAAATGTTCATCAAAGACTCAACAACAAAACAAGTCACAGACAGGAAGTCTGGTTTTTCCAAAGACCAAAAACAGTGCACACATCTGTGGCTGGTGTGCAGCAGCCCTGCTCTCATATGCCATCATACCACAGTCTCATAATAAATGATAGCGTCAAAGCTAATGGTAGCTTTCTCCAGGAAAGGTGGAGAAAGTTGAACATTTAATCAAGGTCCTAATTTTAGAATGGAATCGTGCGTGTGCTGTTCTTAAAGGGGGCTCCTCGTCGTCCTCCTCCTCCTCCTACTAACGTCTCTTCTTAGTGCCCTCATTTTTCCCCCACTAATGTCACACAAATTCATTTTAATACCTGATTAGCCATTCTTCAAATAATGAAGCTGCAGAGGAGGTGATTACAATGTGAGGGTGGGTCTAATAGAGAGTGGAACTGTGTGATGGGCCTGTTCATTTACACTTATTATCCAAATGCACATGTAGGCTACTGTACAACTCTACTCTAACAGTACAGTATACCAGTATTCCAGCACTTTTACCCTGATCTTTGTCTTTATTTTTATAGAATTAGAAATTTTAAGTTTAGATTAAGGGCCTCAAAGTCAAATAAGTTGAGGGCCTCCACCCACTCTATCATTTCACTGAAGGGCTGCGTCATCTTTCAGTGTTCAATACAAAAGAAAAAAAATAATTAAAAAATTGTTTCCCATCGATTTGGTAAAAAACAACACTGAACCAGAAGGAGTCAGTGGATCAGGGTTTTGAGAACTATAGGATTTACCATAAAATGTGGAATAGAAATCTATAAAAATATTATTATAAATTCGACTGTCACATCAAGGTGGGGGCCTGAAAATATCATCCCATGAGGCACAAATAGCACACAGTCTGCGTGTTTTAGAATCCTGCTATACATATAACCAGACTGACCTACTATAGGATTTACCATAAAATGTGGAAAACAAATACAATCAAGGAAAAAATGATTAGACCACTCTGCTGTTTTCTTCAATTCCTTGTTCATCTTAATGCCTTGTTCCACTAAAGGTTTATCACCTGGGGGAAACAATGAACACAAA
>JAFBJS010009606.1:0-18641 GCA_016785265.1 Paraplagusia blochii | reverse complement strand
GGGGGACCATAGATGCGTAGGATGACCTCCCCCGGGTAAAGGCGGAGGTAGAGTGGTCAGTCAATGTGCTAATGCTAGTGATGTAGGAACGGAAGTGATTTTTGTCACTGTCAATAAAACCAAGCAAAATGGCCAGAAATCAGCTCTGAAATTAAACTGAATTATGAGCCTTTTTTGTTGTTATTATATTTGTCCAGATTAATGTAGAATAAGTGGAAGCAGAATTTTAAATGGACAAGAAATTGAAGAAAGAGTGGTCTAATATTTTTTCTATGACTGGTTATACAATATTATTATAAATTCAACTTTCAAATCCAGGTGGGGGCACAAAATATCATTCCACGGGCTGCAAACGGCCCACAGGCCACAGTATGAGACCTCTGGTTAAAAAGTTTGTCTTTTGGCCCAGAAGGGCATGGGTTTACATAAGATACGAGTCACACAGCTGACTTGAAGCCTGAATGATTTTTATATTTAGGTCAATTGCCCAACTATGTCCCTGGCAGAGATCATCAAAGGTCTCTCTATTTTGGATGTTGGAAAAAAACCTAGTCAGTCAATACCTCAGCCAGCTCTTGCTTTCCCCTAAATAAAACTATTAATAGACATGGTCAAACATCATGACATTACTTTCATAATTTTTCATTGTCTTGGCATCTCACCTCCTCTCTTGCCAGTGTGGTATGGTCTCATGAGGATCTGCAGGGCAGCAGGGTTGGTCATACTGGTCAATAACTGGGCCAGGTTTGGTTCTGGTAGCAGTCCTTTCCTGTTGCTCAAAATCTGAAGGAGGAGCAGACAGCATCAGGTGAGAGGAGGGAAACTGGGACAGTGTGTTACAGTGGTACAGTCCATTTGTGATGTTGTCATTAGCAGCCTCTGACAGCCATGGTTTTTATTACACAACTTTACATCATCCTTGTTCTGTCTGCGCTGTCAGCAGTAAAGACACACTGTCACCTGCTGAGGGTGATCTGGGAGGCTAAAGAAAACAGCAAACAATGCAGGAAGAGGAACTGTTGTCGGGGTAGCAGGTAACTGACAGGAAACTACAACAGAAATTGCAAATTGTACAAAAATAACATCATTGATTAAGGTTGGATACAAGTTAGCAAGGTGAAAATAAAAAAAAATTAAAAATATGCACTTAAAACTATAGATTATATAGAATTTCTGGAAGAGATGTAATATTTAGCACAAAACCAACACAGAATTAGCTCAAGAACCATTTTCCAGACAGAAGTCTTTTTGGAGTAGTGCCGGCCCAAAAAAAAAAAAAGAAAAGTGCCATCTAATTCTTATGAGTAAAAATTAACAAATATAAAAATGTTAATTGGATAAAGAAGTTGCCTGCAAAGTCATGTGACAAATAAAGCTTCTTGAATCCTGAGTGTAAGTTGCAGGGACAAAAAAAGCACAACACAGCGAAATAACATATAGTTACAACTATGTACTGTAGAAATCATACTAGAAAAAAACAAATTACGTGATAATTTAGGCGGCAGAAATACAGACCAATTCATATAGTGCACAAATCTGGGGGAAAAAATACACATTTGTCCCAAATTTTTTTGATGACTAATGCTGATTTGCATTTAGTTAAACTTTGGTCTTAGACCATGGCTGCCCAGTAGGTAGATCGGGATCTACCAGTAGATCTTCAAAGGAGTGTTGGTAGATCCTGAGCAATAACATAAAACAATAATAGTAATTAAATTTAGGAATAAAATTGCATTTAGACACAATAATCACTGGGCTAAAGTGAGAATGGTATAAATATTGAGTCAGAGAGTATAACAAAAATATAACCATGTATAGAGTAAGATTATACCAGTTTATATAGGTAAATATATTTAGAGTTCTCAATCCAGGTAGATCACATCAGCCGGGTCATTAGAAAAAGAGCTCACAAGACAAAAAAGTGTGGACACCCCTGTATTAGAGTTAACTTTAACATGTTAAATTTGTTATTTAAAAGCTAATTTTACCCTCACTTGATTCAAGAAAACTGAACTGAGTTATGTTTAAGAGCAGCAGCATCAGCAGCAGGAGCAGCAGCAGCAGCAGCAGTCACAGACTCCCTGACTGGCCCAGAGACACAGCTATTTAAAACAACATTAGCCGGATGGTGATATTTCTTCCTCATCTGCCCCTGAGCTACATACAGCATGACTCTAGCTCGCGTCAACCTTGTTTCCCACATGTCACATCAGCGAAAGAAAGCATTACTGATGGGGATGGAGTGGGTTTGACTCCTGCCTGTCAGCAAGGCAGGAAGAGGAGAGCTGGGTCTTCGTGCACACGCTGACGCACACACATGCAAGTTTGTGTGTGAGTGTGTGTTTGTGCATGTTCAACAAGGCCAGTCATAGCTGACAGTGTCTTTCAAGAGGAGAGAGAAAGAGAGGGAGAGTTCTCCTGTTCCTTCTCTGCTGGTTTGGGAAAATGTCACCATGCATCAGTCTGTTTGGCTACTGGCACAAAATGCAGCCATACACCCACACGCTGACACACACACACACATTCACATGCACACACACATGGTGGGGAGGTATGGAAGCTGCGAAGAAGGAAAGGCGAGAACAATCGCATAAGCAGGAGGCTGGGGGAGGCCATCTGCTCCTTCTACTCACAATTACTAACAAGAGAAAATGAGGAGAGGAGCCTGGGAGAACTGAAGCCAGGAGTGGTGTCTTGATAAGGTTCTGAAGCTCTGCTGCATCTTTGCTTTGTCTGATTGTTTGGTTTGGCTGTACAGAAGCTCCAGATCGTGTACCTAGAGAAGTCACTGTGTCCTCTCAGCCTGAGACACTTGATGATTTCCAACATCTCCTCCTCAATTTCCTCCACTGCTTCTATTAATCAATCTTTTTCACCCACCAACGTCAGGCCGACTTCCCAACTATGGCTTTTACTGCTAACAAATACCTTTTCTCTGTGGTTTTAATCTCCACGTCTCTTTCCACACTCTGACATTTTTCTGCATTGCCTTTTAACCTGTGATTTTTGCTCACACCAGAACCATCCGTCTCAGGGTTACAACTTCTTTTTTACACACCTGACAGTTTCTGCTCGGCTGCCAGCTACAAATAAAGTATTGCTGTCTGCTACATTTCAGCAAAAATGATGGCACAGCAATTCTCAGGAGGAGTCTGAGAAATAGAATAATGGAACATGAACTAACATGAGCAGGTCACTGCAAACCAGATATTTTTGGTGGATATGGGATTCTTATTAGATTCTTTTGTAAAAAAGAGGAATTTAAATACTCAAAGGTAGTAAAAATATGTAGTTAACACAGTATGTTGTGCTTTTAATTTCTTCATAACTTTCCAAATCAGAATTTTTTTCTTTTCCTCTCAACTTGACCCTTAGTTAGGTGTTGCCACAACAAATCAATGTTTTCCATCTCCCCCTGTCCTCTGTATCTTCTACTCTGACTCCAACTACCTCCATCTCCTCCCTCACTGCATCCATCAATCTCCTCTTTGTCTCCTACCTTGTAGCTCCATCTCTAGGGTTCATTCTACTACCAATGTATCCACCGTCCCTCCTCTGAACATGTCCAAACCATCTCACTCTGTCTTCTCAAGCTTTTTCTCCAAACCTTCCTGTCTGTGTTGTCCCTCTAATCACCTCATTCCTGATCCTGTCCCTCCTTGTCTCTCCTAAAAAGAATCTCAACATCTTTAATTCTGCAACCTCTAGCTCTGCCTCCTGTCTACTACGAATATCTCCAGTGTCTCTGTCTTTCCCGTCACCTTACCTGACACTGGGGATATGTCTGGATGCTCTTATTTAAAGAGATAAATTTGTCGTAAGAAGGGACACCTTTTTGGGTTAACCACAACATGAACTTAGAAACCCTAATTCTAGACTGTATCAACAGAAAAAGTAAAATGTTTTCTGCGTAAACAAAATTAAAAAAGAAAAATTCACTGATGATATTACTCTTGATATTGATTGTTATTGTTATGTGAAAGTAAAAATGTTGCTACATCCCATTTTGACTGTAATCAGACTGTGTCCATTAGTGAGACACATGTTCTGCTGTGTGTGTACAGTAGTTCTGCCACTGGGCAGCTCTGCCTCCTGTCTACTACGAATCTCTCCAGTGTCTCTGTCTTTCCCGTCACCTTACCTGACACTGGGGATATGTCTGGATGCTCTTATTTAAAGAGATAAATTTGTCGTAAGAAGGGACACTTTTTTGGGTTAACCACAACATGAACTTAGAAACCCTAATTCTAGACTGTATCAACAGAAAAAGTAAAATGTTTTCTGCGTAAACAAAATTAAAAAAGAAAAATTCACTGATGATATTACTCTTGATATTGATTGTTATTGTTATGTGAAAGTAACAATGTTGCTACATCCCATTTTGACTGTAATCAGACTGTGTCCATTAGTGCGACACATGTTCTGCTGTGTGTGTACAGTAGTTCTGCCACTGGGCGTTAGGATGTCTGTATGTTTTTTGGAGTCATAATGTGTCACAGGCTGTGAGTTTGGTTTATTTCAGGCAGCAGGAGATGGTGGAGGAGCCCAATCAGTCTACAGAACTATAATTATCATGTCAGTCCCTCTGCTTCCACAGCGCTGTGTAGGAGGGGACACCACAGCTACAAAGAGCCTTTCAACCAGCCTGCTCATGCATGTGCACCATGTCAAACCTCTGTATACACTAGGTCCATACTGGATGTTCCAATAACCAGTTGGAGCTAGCTTCACAACTTGATGTGTCTGTGGCAGGCAACGAGTGGGCTTGTTTTTGTTTTTTTACAGCCAGGCCTGGACCATTTGACGTTTTGGTCAGACTAGTCCCAATCACAAAAAATATAAAAGAAAATCAAAGATATTTAACCTGTAAAAGTGAATATTGTTAAGTTGAAGGAAGTTGTCAATTTCCAATATGAAAAGAAGTGAAAATTTAAATTAAAAATACTTTAGAACAAGGGTCTGAAACTCACCGAAGGGTTGTGTCGGCTCTCAGTGTTCAATATAAGTTAGGAAATTTAATAAAAATCAGTTTCCCATAGATTCTGTGTAATACAACACTGAACCAGAAGAAGACTGTGGATCAGGGCTTTGAGAACTATAGGATTTACCATAAAATGTGGGGAACAAATCTATATAATATAAAACTTACCATATATTCACTAATTAAGCCCACAATTCTAAACTGTAGTACAGAACAGTACATCTGTGAAAATACATTTACTGTGAAGGTCAGATCACTACCGCAAAATATTGTTCCATGGGCCCAAAATGGCCCACGGACCGCGAGTTTGAGACCCATGCATTAGAAGTTAGAACCAGTGATGTAGCAGGTAAATTGATAACAGGTTTGGTTGGGTGTAAAAGGAGCGTTCACCAATGAGTTTGTCCTTTCTCGCTATTTTGAGCCGAGCGTCAATTGTTTATCATTTATGATTTTTTCTGTCAAAATATGTCACTATTTGAGGAAAACAACTGCTGATGGTGCATAACACAGAGATATATTTTCTAGGAATAATTGTTGCAGGAAAGATCATGCCAGTAGAAACCTTTCTATATATAGTTTTTAGACCTTAATATTATTCACCCACAAGCAATATTTTACAGATGGATGAAGAATTACCATGTAAAAGAATGTCCCTCAGCTACTCACCATACCCTGCGCAGCTATGAGTGCAGCCAGGGTGCTTCTGCCTGAGGTACCAGGGGAACAGAGTGACAGACGCACTTCCTGTCCTCCCACCAGTGTCCGGTCCATGGCCGTCAACACAGACTCTGCCTGCTCTGCATTCTCGTACTCCACTACACCAAACCCCCGGACAGGGCTGCCCTCATCCTGTGCAAGCTGTCAAGACACATCAATTTTGAATTGATTAATACAAAGACGAAACAAATACAAAAAAGGGTTATATTAACAACTTGTACTCATAAGTGTTAACTAACAGTTAATTCACTTGAATAAATTATATTACAGCAGAAAAATAGTCGTGTTTGTCAACTAGCTGAAATAATGACATTATTTTTAAAATACAATATTAAAAAAAAAACTTAACATGACATAATTTCATATTTTAAAGAAATCTATCAAGGACACAACAAAGGTCACTGATGTTCTGAAAAAGAAAGACAAAACCAAAACCCACTGTTCACTTCAGGCTGTGTCAGAATTTAGGCCTGAATTTCAGGGAGAAATGTTTGGGGCCCTAACACTATCGCCCTTAAACAAGTAATTCATTCATTCATTCATTCATTCATCTTCCTCAGCTAATTCATTACCTGTGATGGAAGAGAGTCAGCTAAGGTAAAGGGAAAGGTTTACAGGACAGTTGTGAGACCAGCCATGATGGATGGATTAGAGACACTAGGAATAGGTAGAAGACAGGAGACAGAGCTGGAGGAGTTAGAGATGCTGAGGTTCTTTTTAGGAGAGACAAGGATGGACAGGATCAGGAATGAGGTGATTAGAGGGACAACACGGACAGAAAGGTTTGGAGACAAAGCTAGAGAAGACAGATTGAGATGGTTTGGACATGGTCAGAGGAGGGACAGTGGATACATTGGTAGAAGAATGATCCTAGAGATGGAGCAACCAGGTAGGAGACAAAGAGGAGATTGATGGATGCAGTGAGAGAGGACATGGAGGTAGTTGGAGTTAGAGTTGAAGATACAGAGGACAGGAGGAGATGGGAAATTCCTGACTCGCTGTGGCAACCTCTGAAAATAGGGACAAGCCCAAAAGAAAAGAAGATCAGCTAATTCATTACCAGGTCTCATCAGTCTCCACCACTGCCACCCAAATCACACTGCACCATACTTTGAGCCTTTATGTTAGCGGCAATCACACTGGAGGCTATGTGGGGAGGTACATTACCATGCACTCCTCACTGGCAACCTGCAGATTTGAATCTGAAGCCTAATAGACCTAATTCCGCCTTCATAACCGCTAGGCCACCACTGCTGCCCTGAACAAGAACTTTTAACCTAAAAATCAGCTAAACAAATGAGGCAAAACTGTCTCCTTGCTTCAGTTCTCCTTGCACCTGTCTTATTGTGAGTCAGCACATAGCTGTGTAATTGCTATTGATCTGCGTCACTTGGCTGGAAGGAAACAAACATTTTCTTGGTTTCCTTTACTCAAAGAAGTCTGGGTTTTCTGTTCACGGTCTGAGGACATGTGATTGATAGTTTAAAATGAATTGATTGTTCCTTTTATTCCACAGCGTTAGTTTTGGATCAAGTTCCAGAGGAAAAAAAAAGGAAGAGAAAGAATGCACAACTCCATAAGGATAAGTCATAGGTTTAGTGAGCTGCTCAAGTACATAAACATATTTGCAGCTCCTTTCCTGTCCTTCAGAGAGGAGTTGATGACATTCAGTCTTAGATTTTCTGTTAGTTACTGGACTTTCCCAACAAAAACACTGAAATAAAGCGAAAGTCTTGCAAGGAGGAATGACAACACCTCAGTCCCAGCATATATTACTGTAGATAATTCTATCTAGATAATCCTCAGATATGGGCTGCAAGCTGCTTATTAAAATTCTGTTTATCTAATCAGAAAGAGTAAATGCCTCCAAATACTTTCATCTATTCTGCATTAATAAACCATAAGGAGGTCGGAACAATCAGACCATTTCTGCACCAGGCGTACTTCACACCACAGCTGGCTGTTCACTTGGTGTAACGTTAAAAGCAAAATAATATAAATTAATTTTTAGTCATGGCTACACGGCCAGGAGAGTTTAGCCAAACAATGAGCAAAAAATAATTACAGTTTTTAATTAGAAAATAAAAAAGTAAAAACACATACGTATATATTATACTTCATTCTGTTGTGTTCAGGGTTTAAATATTGTTTTAATCATGGTCACATAAGGATGTACTGTAATGTAATGTCTTTCTGAGACCTTTTATAAGATGGATGGAAGAATCAGGAAGGATAAACAATTGATTGAGGAGTTGATTGATAAAAGGATGTTTAAAAACAGAAAGTAATGTTTTATATAGAAAAAATATAATCAACTTTTGGACTTATTGGTTAAGGAAGCCGACTTGTGTCCAGAACAATTCAGGTTTGAATCCACCAGCTGCCAGATTGCCACTGCGGTGCTCTGAGCATAGCACCTTCCCGACCCACAAACTTCTTGTGGGCTCACCACCTACAGGAAGGCTCAAGATATGGTGCAATGTGATTTAGGTGGTGCCAGCTGCCCCTGTGACCCATTAACAGACAAGATAAGTTAAATAAGAAGATAAGTTGAAAGAATGACTTCTTAAATTGTCAGTTTGACAAAAAAAAACAAAACATTTTTGATATGGAAATTTGATGGAACAACCTCATTACAGTATCTTTAAGGTTAGTGGTCAATAAATGGATCTCCAAGGGCCAAAGTACTGCTGACCAGTTAAGTCACAACTAAATAATGCAGGCAGGGTAAACATCTTAAAACTAATGGGTGATATGAAATAGTCAGAAGGTCTAAAAGCTAAAAGCCTGTGGCGGAAAAGCACCACATGACGTACAGTTAGTCTCAGATAATTAGATTTTAAAGGCTTAAGGTAAACAGGGTGTTATTGGACAGTGAGGGTCTGTGCACACGTGAGGGATCCATTTACACTCTACGTCCTGTTGTGTGGAAACACAAACACAGGATGTCAATCTTGGCTCTTGCTTATATTTTGCATTGCATCAACATTTAATGACCTGCAGGGAAATCATAGAAAATAGATCCAACAAATGTGTTTTAACACTTTGGGAAAAGTCCACGTTGTGATCCAGAATAAAGTCTAAAAAGAAGAAATCCTGTCACTAACTGTTTCCCCTGAGAAAGAAACAAAACTACAAAGAGCACAACCCAGCCAGCACATAAAGAATGGCGGAATCAGCAACACATATCAAACACACACCACAGGAGACGGCTGTGTTGAGTAAATGGAAAAAAGAACAGAGGAGAAAGGACAGTGGCTGGAGGGAAAGTCTGAGCATCAATGTGTTCAATATATGACTGTGCATTAGGAGCTCACCAAGGCTCAGTGTTCTTATAACATTATTTTAATGTCTGGTACTAGTAAAGGTGCATTATTGGAGGAATACAATGAACAGGAAACATGGAATGGCAGTTAAATGCCATAGGTATTGAAATAAGAACTGAAGTCATTTTGGTCACGGTCAAGAGAACCATGGAAAATGGGTTTTTATCAGTGCTTAAATTATACACTTATGTGTTATTTTTGTTGTTATCACTATATTTATTTAAACAAATGTACCATTAGTGGAACTAGGCATTTAATGAACAAGAAAACAGTAATGTATGTAAAGGTATCATTGATACAAACCCGTTTACATCATACGATCTTTTACTCTACAAATCATAGGAGATAACTCTAGTTATATGACTACAGCAGTGGTCTCAAACTCATGGGGCGTTGGCCATTTGTGGCCCATGGAACGATATTTTGTGGCCCCAACCTAGATGTGAAAGTCGAATGCTATAGTTCTCAAAAACCATATCCACAGTCTCCCTCTGGTTCAGTGTTGTATTACACAGAATTTTGTGTGAAACTGATTTTTTATTTTATTTTCTTTTTGTATCGAACACTCAAAGCTGATGCAGCCCTTCTCTGAAATGATAGTGTGGGTGGTGGCCCTCAACTTATTTGAGTTTGAGACCCCTGGACTACATTGATACTACTTTATACATGTTGTGGGGTAATGTTATTCAATGAAAAGATGTTCTATTATTACACTACTTCAATATGATATAGTATTAAGTTAATAGATATAGATTAAAAATGAAAAATGAAAATATTTCTTAATTTTTCAAAGCAATTTAATACCCACACTGTCCTAAAATAAATTTTTATAATCATTTTTTAAGTTATTTACTTCACCAGTGAGTTGGCTGATATGGTCCAATTATGCAAATGTTCAAAAGTATATTTAACAGGCGAGGTTTTGGAGAGTGTTTGATTGCAACACGTCTTTAAACATTGCTACATAATGAGACTACAAGGTACAAAAACCACATTAGACACTTTTTTGTAAAAGTTGGCAGATCAAAAATCAGTGGGAGAGAAATGCATTTGCCCATTTTCCAACCTGATCACTGACGCCTCTTACATCAGCGCTCAATCAAGTGGCCCTCCACTTTTTCCTGCCCTCCTCCCTTTCCACCCATTTATGACTCTACCCTCCAGTCTGAAGAGAGAGAATAGATGGATGGAAGAAGGGAGAGAGGGAGCGTGAGGAAAATAAATGTGTTTGTGGAGGAGTAGGTCGATAGGCTATTATCATCAGCATACATTAAGCAAGCAGTATGGAAATGACTCAAACTACTTCACAGCAAATGGTGGACGGATAAATGGATGGACAGTTGGCTGGAAGGACAGACAGAGAAAGATGATGGATGATAAACGAGAGAGAACCAAAAAAAGACACACAAGTATAAACAAATGGAAACGTGACCATCTTCATATTAAGGTCTGCAGTGGCAGTGGAAAATATTTTATATTTCAAATTCAATTAAATGCAAATGGCGCTGACGCCCTCATCAACTTTGTAACCGGGTTCGTATGAGAGTAATAGTTTGTACGCTGAGCGTAACATTCTCTGCTCACATTTTTACTCTCACTGTATGAGAATATTCAATCATTATTCAGATCTGCATAAACAATTATGCTAAGTTATTGCAGGCCTGCGTGTACATGTCACGACCTATGCATGCTGGAGATATTTGTTAAACAAATCTTTGAAACTGGAGAGAAAATTATACGCGCAAACAGCAGAATAATAGAAGAAGATACCCACTGGGATAAAAATAATTTTATTTAATTGAGTCAGGTGATAGCCATGTTTTCTTGAATGGAAGTACTTCAGTGGGTTTATATATTATAGTTTATGGTTTAAGGGGAAAATAACATCGTCATTGAACAAACTTTGGATACAGTCAAATTATTATTAAAGACCAGGCTGTAACTGTAACAACATTTCATGTTTGTGTAGATTCTCAGTCATCCAAGTAATTCAACCCAAAATCATTTACTCCGAGAGCAACTGGACATGGTAGGTTTCTGGTAACAAGATTAAAAGTCGGTCTGTCACAGTCAACATGATACACATAGTGAGTAATTTTACAGGACATCAGATAAAAATTCCATTTATGGGTACCCAAAATGATGTACAACTGACCAGTTTACGTATTCAGCCAATTACATATAGATTTTTGACACAAATGTCAATACTAATTTAACATGTAACAATCAATGTGTTTTGCCAAAGACACTAATGATATTAATTTGACTGTGTTAAAGAAGACTCTGTCTCTAGGTGTACGATCATGCAATGTCACTTGGTCCGAACCAAGTGATGGGTTCATAAAAACCTGTCATGGCTGTCTGTGACAAGTGAAATTGTTGATATTTCTTAAAACTCACTCTCATCAATAGCATGTTTTTACTCTTACAGCTAACAGTTTACTCTCAAGAAATGCTTTGTAGGTAAATTACTGTCTGTTTAATATTTGTATTAGCTGCTTTTTCTTTACTTTTTCCTCTGTCTTTTTATTGACATTTTCTTGCACATCTTTAAACAGCACGCAGGCTCTTGTGTTTTTGGCCTTGTGCATTTAAGTGCCTCCTCACCCATAGTTAACTACAGTAAGAAATTCTGAGAGTGTGGAAAAAAGTACAAGCAGGACATTCAACCTTGTCCTACAGAATCATAACAAAATACATTTTCACTGTCAGTTACAAAGAGCCATAGGTTTGAAAGAGGAAAGAAATGTAAAGTTATGTCAGGATATTGTCAAAAGTGAACAACCAGCGTTTGATTTATTGTTGTCAAATTCTTTGTAGAAAAAAAAATTGGCAGCAGTCTTCATAGAGAATGGTGATTGACATTCAAACCTCTTCACCACTTGAGTCTCTCTCTTTCCATCCCTTGATTAGGCTTCTGATGCTGACAAGGTCCTTCTTCCTCTAGCCTTTCTTACTCTAATGGGTCTGACATTCTCAGCTCCATTTCTCATCTTTACCTCCACCTTGGAGGTCTCATTTCTGCTGTTCCTCCCGTTAACATGGCTGACACTCTTCACCCTTTCTTCCCTCAACTGCATTTGGCCCACTCCAGCTAAAGTGCCGCCTCGATGGAAAATTTACAGGTAACAGAAAAAGTGAACTCTCAGCCAAGACCATGGGTGTGATGCACAGTCAAGAAAGTAAAGAAACAATGTTTTTACAAGAAAGGTTGTAAATAGGAAAATAATGAAACTATTCTTGAATCGTCAACTAGCTAATAAAAATACACAGTCCAGCCTCCCACATAAGGTTACATGTTCTGAATGATAACCAGCAGTTCTACGGCACTTGTTCTTCTACTCTTAAAGCACTTTATGTTATGGGGAAACATATCGATATATAGTAGTGGTCCCCAACCACTGGGCTGGGGACCGGCACCGGTGCGTGGATGAATTGGTGCCGGGCTGCAGTGAAATAATGTTTCCTTTTGGCCCCATCTGGCTATTACTTCCACTTGATCCATACCCATATCAACAAAAGAACTGACCAATAGAAAGGCTAGGATAATCAATAATGCAACTACATTTGATTAGGAAATATTCTCTCAGTGAAGACAACAACAATAAACTAAAAATGAAGCAGTAATTGATACAAGATTCTAACTTTTTATACTGGTCTGGTAGCTGTGTGCAATCTGGGTAGGAAGATTTTATAGGTAGGAAAAAATTTCAGAACACCAAAAATGTAATTTCATTATAAGGTATTTATCTGCCACAACTTAACGACCGGTCTGAGACATTTAACCGGTCCAGGACGCAAAAAAGGTTGGGGAACACTGTCTTATAGGGTTGGCCCTGACCATTCATTTCCAAAATATACAACTGTATTCTGTTAGGTCTATTATTAAATTACCATTTTGTTCCAATTCCCAAATCCTAAATCACTGCAGACTGGAGTTAATGAAATAACAACCCTCAAAATTGTTCCTCGCTTCATTCTGTATCTCATCTTGTAACAGCAAGATTTCTATTCCAGTAGATATGCGGTGAGGTGCAGTTACGCAAACAAGCCCATAGTATACTGTACAAAGAAGCCCACATTGAACCATAGGTCAAAGCCTGCTGGCAAATCAACAGTGAAGCAACATGAGCTAAACACCCACAAAGCATCATGGGAGCAGAAAGATGTGGGTGTATTGATTTCTATGAAGGAGTGGGGCGGAGAGGTGGAGCTAAAACAAGAAATGCAATAGAGGCTACATACACTGAGTGCTGAGTGAGTGGGCGGATGAGGGTGGAGGGGTCTGTACCAGAGCAGAGTACTCATACAGTTGATGGAGAAAAATGACGTCAGTGGGTACGAAAAGTATCGTAGGTGGGAGATAGGTAATAGAAGGAGCCAGCGGCCACACCTCGCCACAGGAACATTGGCCAGGTGACGGGGACAAGGTTCTTTGAGGACAAGGCTTCTCTCAGGTTTTGACCATACATGCCCTCAAATATTCTCTGTTTTTAAATAAAAAGTATAACACATCTTTTAAACTCTTTTGTCACATTACAAAGCAGTGAAAAAATGACAAAAGAACAAAAAAACATGTTTCTCGCAACTTGGTGTGTCGGCACAAACATGTTTAATGAGCCATTACCGACTACTGGGCTGCAAACATTTTTCTCTTTGTCACTGCTCGACATAACATGGAAATTAAACACCTTGTCAAGTATAGTTATGCTGCTATTATACTTTCCAAACTGTCTGTCAATTCCACAGACACTGCTGGATTTAGTATATATCACAGCTTTATACCAAAAGCTTTAAACTAATGACTTTCTCCGTATGTTGCTGGTGCTTTTATGACTGTGCGCCTGTCTTTGATATAACACACAAAACAAGCAGAGCCACACTAATGAGAACGGAGCTGAGCCATAGAATACTGCAGGAACATTATGGAAAGCCTCAACAACTACCACAGATTTAATCTGTTTGCTGCCGATGGGAATGAAGGAAGAGAAACAAAAGATACTCACCTGGCAGAAGACAGGTTTGTAAGTTTCAGAGAAAATCTGTGCCAATTCTTCAGAGTCACAAAGGTCCAGGGGCAGTCTGTCCACACAGAGACACTTGGAGTGCAGGTTCTCCTCCTGGCTCAGCTGGTTCACATCCATCCACTGCACCATTACAGAACGATCGCCCTGATGGTGATTGTGATATTTACAAGAATTAGATGTTTTTGGTTTTAGAAACCATTTCAGTATTCAGAAAATATTTATAGCCACACAAGCACATGAACTGACCATTGGTCGGCCTAGCAGCTCGGAACGGGCCCGGGAAGCAGAATCCTTCTTCATGTATTCAACAAACCCATATCCTTTGGACTGGCCCGTCAGCTCACTGTACACCAGGAAAGAGCGTTCGATGTTCCCATACGTCCGCACCAGTTCCTCAAACTGCTGGGAAGTGAAGGTGTGGGGAAGGTTGGTGAGGCAAAGAAGCGAGTCCGTCGGCTGCAACGTGACGTTGATCAGGCGTCCGCGGACAGTGCTGTGATGGAGGGAGCGGATGGCATCCTGAGCCTGGTCCCCGTTCAGCAAAGTCACAAAGGCTGGAGGAGGGGACATTATGGAGACGACGAGACATCGCGGGGACAAGGCAGACAAAGGACAAGGACAGACAAGGAAAGAGATGTCCAGACATAAATAGAAGGGGACGTATGAGTGACAAACAACATGTAAAGCAGACATTGAAAAACAGCCACAAAGCGTCAGGAAAAGTGGAATGGACATATGAAAAAAAAAAATTCACAAAGTAAAAAAATGACAAAAATAAAAGAAGAAGAAATGGCGATGCATATGCAGATGGACATTTATAAAGACAGACACACAGATACACAGAGAGAAATACAACACATTAGCTACACAAGCCACTAAGGAGCCAATAGGTTGGGGATTCCACCGGGACACACATATATACATCTAAGTACCTAAAGGTTTCAATTATGGAGCCAATAACACTGTTAAATTATTGTAGGGCCTTTAACATTTATATGTCTTAAAATATCTTAAATGTATTTTAGTTGCATAAATACATATTGGTGCTAAACATTAACACAATTTAGTTATATTCTGACACACTCAACTTTTGGAATTCAACTATTAAACTATTAAAATTTAAATATTTAAGAAGCTGGTCTATTTTGCAGGTAACTCATGAAACAGAAATGAAAATAGTTGTTTAAAGTTACACAACCCTGAATACCATCAACTGTCAAAGTATTTCTGTGGATTTCTGCTCTTATGCTCTTTTATGCTGGAAAACAAAGGAAAATCTGACTGCAATAAAAAAAATGAATTATTTTACACAAAAATCACCTTTAAGGATTGGTGTTAGGAACAATAAGAAACTTTTTTTAGGGAACTACTGACCCCTTCTAACAGCATACGCTCTCATCCGCATTTGACGTGCGCATATTTGCTTCTTACTATGCGTAAAATGTGGGTGGAAGTGATTATATAAAGATATTCTACCAAGCAAACCCTGAACAACAAGTCAGTTTATGGCCATCCCACTAATGTGTGGATGACGCCAAAGCAGAGTAACACTAAGGTCATGAATTAATAAAAATAAATGAAACTTTTATCACATAAATTCACAAAATCTTAAATCTGTTATAGAACACACGGCTATCTAGCACTGTATGAAATAAAAGACTAAAAAGTTTGTGCTTTTAAAGTCCAAAAATCATTGAGTGAAGAGGGGCAAGAAACAACAGTAGACTATGAGATATTTAGTCCATTTGATAACAAAAACATCCTTTATGGATCTCAAACTCGCGGCCCGTGGGCCATTTGCAGTCCGTGGAACGATATTTTGCGGCCCCCCACTGCAAAAATATCGTTCGGCCCCCACCTAGATGTGAATGTTGAATTTCTAATAATATTTTATAGACCTGATCCACAGTCTCCTTTTAATCAGTGTTTAAGACCCCTGCTTTACGGTATAACAACAATAACATAGTTGGGATTTCACGACAGTGATGTGGGGAATAGATTGAAGTCACTAGGAGGCGACCTACAAACTGACAAGACTACACAATTCAACAATTCTACCCCATTGCAACTGTGCTTGTTGACCTAATTTAGTTCCTAAAATATAAAAGTAGTCAGCTATAAAAGCAATGCATACTTGACATTTTTTCTCGCCTAAGTTTTAATCATCAACCCAGAAAAGCCTTTTTTCTTCAGTGACCAACTTTAATTATGTTTCTTAGTGCATTAAACTACACAACAAACTGCTGGTTCTGTAATCACAAAACCAGAAGGTTGTGACTTTCTTCTGACTTTCATATAAAGTGTTTGGCTACTTGTGCAAACTCTGGTTAATTACCAGCTTTTTGTTATTTCTTTTTTCCTCATGGTGATACAAATAAACAAAGAGCACAAGATGCAAAGCAAGAAGTAGTTTAGGAAAACTAAGGCCTGGGGGCAGATGTGACCCATTAAGGTTGGCGATCCGGACCACCGTACCTCTCCAAATTATGCTTTTGCTTTGCATTGTGATTATATTTATTTCATTCCTGCGGGACCTACATTTTCCCTATTTTTTCAATTACGCATGACTTTTCTCACGACTCTACCTGGTCCTAACCCAATGTTAAATTTTAGGGCCAGTTGTGGCCTGGGAGTGAAAAAGTTTGCCCATGCCTGAAATAAAACCTTAGCATTAAATAAAAATAGCAGGATTCCAAGGATTTCACCAGTATGTCACCAACATTTTCCCTTACTTCAAGATTATGCAACTCTTTTTGACAATCAGATCTCAAACCTGTCTGCCCATCAGCTCTGGATGTCTTCCTTTTCACAAAACAGTTTAAATATCATGTCTTGTGGCCACAATTTTTCAGTCTTGCGCTCTAAGAATTGTCTTGAGATTCTCAATTCCCATTCACATCCCCCAGGATATGTCTTCTGATGCTTCCTTCACCTAAATCAATTTCCTCAAACTCAAATCTAACACTATTACACACACTCATACCCTTTGGTGATCCCTTTCACAAAGCTGTTAGCCTAATATGGTTTCAACCTGCTAAGTGAGCTACCTTATTTTGAGCATTAGGAGTAGATGGTGAGAATATGGTTTAGATTTTATGGTAAAGCATATCTGTGCCCCCCTCCCCACACACACACACACACACACCTCTCTCTCTTTTATTGCCTGTAATGGGAGAATGCAGTCTGACAAGCGGGGGATGATGTCAAAATCTGTACCATGCCATATACAACAACAAAGAAAATTGTAAGACTCTAAAATGGTGGGCAAAGCACTGTTGCGATTCACAGCCTGGCAGCCAGTGCGTGGGCCACCAAGTGATCTTTTGTCAAAAAAAAAAAGAAACTAAAAAAAAAACATGGGGAAGAAAAAAAAGTACACCATAGAGTAGACATTTTAATTATGGCTCTTTGCTTTTGAACATGTTGATTATTTTCAATGTTCCTGAGAGGAAAGTGTGGAAGCACAGGAAGAGAAAAATAAATCTTCCATGGAAATCACCTCAAAGGCTGCAATTCTGCTGCCACTTTTCCTCGATAAAGGACTTAATTAAAAACAAGGGAGTTACAAATACACTGCCTGGTTAAGTCGAAAGGACAATCTTTTTATGTGGACTGAAAGTTGGTCCTGCCCTTTTGTACTAACCCCTCTAATATGACAAAAGAATCAGGTAGGGAGAGGAAACATTTATTTTGCATTTTTAAACAGCTGGCAGCTAGGGTTAGTGGCCTGGACTACATTTATTTTACACTGTAAAGTCGGAAAACCACGCGTGGTGCTCAAAATTAATACCTAATAACACCGAATACTGGAACTATGTGCTTGATAAAGTTTTTCCTCATCTTGTAAGTTGCTTTGGGAAAAAAGTGTCTTCTACCTGCATAAATGTACTTGTTTTTTTGGTAATGTAATACTCTAAAAAGCCCATTATGCTTCCAGTACATCTGGATCTGCACTTAAGCCCTGTAGAAATGATAACATTTAATTGGCAAGTAACTACTATTCATTTACTGCCATTAAAATGTATTAATATTTAAATATTCATCCACAAAGGGGCGGCAAATGGTTTTGAAAACTAAAATCAGAGAACCTATGCTCTACTGAAGGATGTGTGTCTTTCTTCAATTCCTGCAAGCATATCAGTATTGCTCTCATCTAAAGAGACTAGGGTTATAATTTGACAATTAGAAAATTATTGGTACTATCAGAAAGTAAAAAGAAAAGTAGTTTGGTTAACTGGAATGAGAGAAGCAAAACAGCTGCTAGACACCATATAAACTGAGCTCAGAAATATCAGATAAGAAACGATGCTGATCTGGGCACAGTTGAAAGGAGCAGAACACAGATTCCCTGATGTGCAACAGCACATGCACAGTTGCATTTTTCTACCAACGACAGACACAGCAGTCTGCAGTGCATAACGCACATTTACAGATTTAAAAAAAACGGAAAAATTAAAATGGCCAACACTAAGCAAGCAACTGTCTTTAATATTATACTGTTTGCCACCACAGATGATTTGATGCAGACAGGAGGCAAGGAGGGAACTACAAGAACCAACGCTTTAACAAGAATATTTTCAAAGCAAT
>JAFBJS010009581.1:22797-33169 GCA_016785265.1 Paraplagusia blochii | reverse complement strand
CGTAAATATATATATTGTCATATATACAGTATATGCATACATATGTTGTCAATCAGGCTTCAAATTTATATATACTGTATATTTATATATTCAGACTTGTGGTATATAAATTTAGACCATATATATGTATATATATACATATATGTATATATATACTGTAAATATATATTACAAATAAAAATAAGTGGGGGCAATCAGGCTTATATATACAGTATATATACTGTACTTATATACATACATGCATATACATATACTTTTTGATATATAAATATAGACCTATATGTATATATGTACATATATTTATTTTGTAAAGTGACCTTGAGTGACTTGAAAGGCGCTCATAAATAAAATGTATTTTATATATGTATATATATATATATATATATATATATATATATACATATATATATATATATATATATATATATACTTTACAAAATAAATTTATCCTATAACCTTTCGAATCCATGTCCTTTACCACTAGGCCACAACTCTCCCAACTACTACTCTGTACTGCAGGTACATGAGTTCAGACAGCGAATACTTCACCTTTGCAGAACTGCTTGAAGATCTTTCAGGATGGGTCTGGTCCGAGCACTTTCTCCATCTGTGACATCAAACATCTAAAAGACAACGAGGAGGACAGTTTACCCATTGAACTGCCTCATATGGACACCTTATAAATAGAAATATAACATTTTAGGACATATGTTCATTGTTTATCCTCTCACTCGTCTGGTCATTTTTTTTTAGAAATCTTTCAAAGTAAAGCCTTGTTATTCAGAATTAGAAACACTGTGGTTCCTGTTCTTCAAAGCGAGGTCATAAGGAAGCAGCTGGAAAAAATCATGCTTTTGTGACCTTAAAGTCCTGACATTAGTCCATGAGGCAGATATAATCTGAGCTGCGGTGAAAGGACAGCTCAGATGAAGACCTTGTGGAACCAAAATATCTGCCCTGGCCTGAAGGGATTCTGCTTTGGTGGATGTTTGATTTCCCAAGTGCGCCACTTGGATTCAAATCAGGTCGCTCACCGTCGACCAAAGACCTTCTCCCTGTGGTCTGGGTCACCTTGACCTGGTGAGGTTGACGTCCTACCTGTGGTTCAGTCCTACTGTCCTCCAGCTCCTCCCTGAGACTTTCTGGGACAAAAACTCCTGCTGCTTCTTGAGCCTTCTGTGCCATCAGGCTCCACTCCAGACATCGCAGCTCTTTCTCTTTGAGACGGATCAGAGATCGAAGATCTGACATTTCCTCCTGAGAAAATTTAACAAAACAGCAGTTAGAAAAAATGTTTCTTCTGTGATAATCTGTGAGATTAGGTTCAGTTTGACTGAGGTGTGGTCCATATGGACCATGATCCTGTCATTCAGGCTGGTTGCTACTAAGGTGCTCTGACCATAGCACTGTCCCGCCCCTCAGTGGGCTGACCACCCACAGGTAGGCTCATTGTATGGTGTGGTGTGATTTGGGTGGCAGTCGTGGAGACTGAAGCCCCTGGAAGCCGGTACGGGACCTGCGGATGAAGATCCTGAACAAAATCTGTTCAAGTACTTTTCTTTTTTCTTGCGTTTTTTATTTAGACTGCAGCAGATATACAAGAACTGTCTCCACCAGGGGTCACTAATGTGGTGCTTGGGGCCACCTAGCAGCCATCATGAACTCCATAAGGTTGCATGTTCTAAAAATAAAAAATTAGTTCTGTTAATGTGCTTTCTGTACGTCCCAGAACTAATTAATATTAGATTGTCCAGGAGGTTTTTATCTACCATGTCTCACAGTATGGTGCAGTGGGATTTGGGTGGCAGTCGTGGAGACTCCTGCCCCTGATACTTGGTAACGGACAACAGAATGAAGATGAACGTATAAATGAATGTTTCCGATCGATTGATTACCTAACAAATAAGTTAAAATGCATCATCAGACGTTTCTGTCTAATCAATACTTTTTGCAGCTCAGATTTATTGGTTCTGGTTCTCTTTTATGGGTCGGGTCACGATCTTTCTTTTATCGTGAAATCTCACAACATGCTGTGAAAATTGAAGCACCTACCCTGACTGAAACCAGTTCATAGAAGAGAGAAGTCTTTTCTTTCTTTGCGTCCACAGGTCTGATGTTATCTTTAGTCACATGTCCTCCTTTGGACCCGGCAGGCTGTCCGGTCTCAGGGCTGACTTTGTTCTCCACTCCTGGACTCACTTTAGGGAGACAAATGGCTGCGCGCTCCATTTTCAAGCGGTCAATTTGACGACGAAGAGCAGCCTCTCTGTTCTCCAGCTCCGTCGCCCTGAGGGATCAAAGTAGACGAAAGACCAAAGATTCACAACGTCGTCAAACAAGATTTAAGATTAAGGCTCTTTCAGCTTTGAGTCAATATCACTATTAACTTTTCTTTTAATGTATTTTGACATATTTATTGTTCACACTATCATACAGCCACAGTGAGCTGTGATGCTGCTGCTGTTGTTGTTGCGGTTGATAACTGAGTGAGGAGGAAAGTCAGACGTCTCCTCCTCTGAAAGCGCACCTCATCAGAGCAGAGGTTCTGACAGAGCTCCAAGGCTTGGACAAACGTCTAAAGGTGTGACATCACGATCAATATATTTCAAAGACTCGACCTTACTAACAGTCAAGATGGAGTCAAGGCAATAGATGGCGCTATAGTGATCAAATTGCAACATTTACTTTGCATAATCCACAGAAATTGTTGTGATTTTTGTTGGGTTGTGTTTTTAAATTTGACAAACTTTATTTTTGATTTTAACTCTAGATTTTAACTCTATCACTTATCTTACGCAGAGAGTGAGACAGAGGAGGGAGCTTTTGGCTGACCTGGGATCAGGCCGAGAGGCTAAACTTGGATGTGCAGTTGTAACCTGAAGTTGCTTGAGAAGAAAAATGGAATTTGGAGGGTTTGAACCAGGAACCCAGCAGACCTAAGTCCAGTTCCCTAAACACTGCCTCATAGTAGTGATGTTGAACCCAAAGCTGGTATAAAGTATGCCATCTTCTGGCAGTTCTGTTTTCTGTGGATCACCAGTGTCAAACTCATTGTATTTTCTTAAGAGTCTACATTGTTGGTGCAGTTCCTCTTGAAGGGCCAGTCGTGACTGAAAGGCTTTATGAACCTAATTACTTATTAAATGTTTCTGCAATTGATTATTACTTATTAGAGTTGCATTGCCCTGTTTTCACGTTAAAAGATTTAGCAGGACTTAATCCTATGGGCCACACAAAATGACTTGGTGAGACCACATTTTGGCCCACGGGCCTTGAGTTTGACTGCTGTCAAATACACAGCAAAACAGCAGTCAATAGTCAATTGTTCTTTGATTGATTAGCAGGACTGGAAATCATTGACCGACCATTTATTTTTCACCATAAAAAAATATAAATGTTCATAGGGTTGAAAAAACCTGAAGATCATGAAGGCAGAATGGACAAATGCAGCAGTGTTTCTTCAAGGCACCTGATCTTAAATATAAACATCCAATATAATCATTTTTTTAGCATTGACTTGCAGTAGAATCCTTCTATAAATCTTGTGGCGCTCGCTAACATTCAACTTTCACACCAAGGTTGGGTCCGCAAAGTATCACTCCACTGGCAACAAATGGCCCACGGGCCGCAGGTTTGACACCCTTGCCTTAGCTGGCAACATCCCAGATTTAGCAGCAACTGTACCCCAACGACAACACGATAAACAAACATCCCAACTATTCCTTTAAAGCCTTGACCTTTGCCCTGGAGGACTGGGCTCCTCTGTGTCTTCTGTGACCCCTGCTGTTGAGAAAGAGGTGGACATCTCCTCTGTTCTCATGTCTCTGTCCTCTGATGATGGATTGTCAGGGTGCTGCTCCTCTCCCACCACCCCTGCAGAGAGAGAGAGAGACAGAGAGAGACATTGGGTGTGAATGGGGAATTCCTAACTACTGCACATGCGGGTGTTGGAGAGCAGAGCACAGGGTTGTGGGTGGTGTTTACAGTGGTATTCAAACACCTGCTGGGTCTGAGGGCAGAGGAATGTTCTGCTGCGTCTTGGCCTCGTAGAGTGACAGGAGCTGGCTGTAGGCCTCCTCACAGTCCTCGCTGTCAATCAGAAGAAAAGACAACCGTCCTCACCACACAGGAACAACCATAGGATCAACCAGTTTGCAGCCGGCAAGTGTCATGTTTGTACCTGTACTTGAGTGCCCTCTGCAGGCCAGAGCAGTCAGCCTCAAGTCTGTGCAGGGTGTGAGTCAGCTGCTCGCACTCTGACTTCCTCCTCTCCAGGGCTGTGGTCAGACGCTCAACTCTGGCCTTCAGCCTCTCCACATACCTGCGTCAGAGGACAGACCTCAGTCCATGGAGAAATCAAGGACTCATAAAAAATAAAATCCAAAATACAGTCGTTTTTTGCTTTATCACAGTTGTATTGTAGTTTTTTCACTCTATTGTGGGTTTTTGCTGTATATAAAAATGTAAGTTCACAATATTCATTACTTTGCGATAGAGTTACTAACTAAATGTAACCTAATTAGTTAACCTAGTAAGAAAAAAAACTAGTAAAAGACATTTTGTACCATATATGTTACATATCACATATCAGAATATTGCAAGAATCAACCTGTACTGTACAGTAAACTAGATTTGTGAACAATACATGATTTTTTTGTAATATTTCACGCCCTACGAGGCCTCAGGTGGGTTGGAAAATGCGTAAATAGTATATTAACTAACACATTTTTGCCTCTAGCAGGCGCTCTTGTCAGGTTACCCCTGCAAGAGACAAGCGCCACTTTATACTGTAGTTGTTTATCTACAGCTATAGTGTGTTATGGTCTGTAGGGGGCAGCAATGGTGGTTAAGGAAGTAGAATTCACCAGCAATCTCCACGACTGCCACCCAAATCACACTGCACCAAACTGTGAACCCACTGGAAGTTATGAGGTTTGGGACGGTGCTATGATCAGAGTAGCTCAGAGGCAACCTGGCAGCTGGTGGATTCGAACCTGAAGCCTTGCAGACCCAACTCCGCTTCCTTAACCACTAGGCTACCACTGCCATGCTTTACTGAGTAATCACTTAATAGAAAACCAACTGTTGGGTCGGACTGGGCCGGACTTCTCAGACGCACCTGTTCAGTCTCTCCGTCTCAGGCTCTGCACTGATTGGACTAGGACTGGGACAAGGACTGTCTGAGTTGACGGAGCCCAGCGGAGACACGTCTCCAACAGGAGACAGAGGTGTCAAACCTCTGATTGATCTCCTGTGGAGTAGAGGAGAACCGGGGAAAGGAGGAGAACCCAGATCTGAGCTGATAGACCCAGCAGTGGGGGGTCGATGGGAGGGGGAGCGACTGCCTGATCTCCAGGATCGATGAAGACCCATGAACTGAGAGGGAAGACAGAAGAAGACACACAGAATCAACCAGAATTAACATGCTGTTGATTTAAGGGTCCACGGACCTCAAACTGGGGGTCACTGTCACATGGAGGACCCAGTCCACCACCAAGTGTCAACAGGCCTCAGTGTATTTTCAGTTGTCGTTGTTGTACCTTGTATTTGTCCTCTTCCATGAGACTGAGTGGGTTCGGTGCTCGTCCCAAATTGTCCTGCTGACACAGTGAGGTGTTCCTCAGGGCAGAGTCAGGTTTTTCCACATCCATGTTCAGGTGGTCCCTCCGACTCTGGTCTCTGAACATGACGGACTGACAGGATATTCCAAACTCTCTCTCCAACTCCTCCAGTATCTGCAACAGTGAAAAGTCAAAACACAACCTTTGCTTGTTTTCTTGTTTGTCTTAATGAATGAACTTCACAACATCTCCACCTGGCTGGACTTCAACCAGCTCTCCTGGGCAGCTCTCAGATGTTCTCTGTGTTTGTCCTGGTCAGAAGCTGTGATGGGAGCAGACCAGGTTCTTCTGCAGCTGATGGAGTCCTCCAGAGATGATAGAACATCCTGAAGCCGTGTCCACATGACGCCAGTGCCCCCTAGAGGGTGGTACAAGTAAGTGTAAACAATATCTGCAGAAGCAGCTCCAGCTCTACAGTAGCACTTGTCATGTCAAACACACGGAGGAGAACATCACAGATATGTGGCAGGAGTTTGAAACCATCATGAACTGAGGGATTTATTGCTGGACCTGCCGACCTCTGTCAGTCAGCAGAGACTTGGACGTAGCAGTGGAGACGAGGTGCCTCTCTGGGCTTCTTCTGACCAGTCTGTGAGAGAGAAGGTCAGGCACCAGAGGTCTAGATGGCGCCGTTAGTCTCAAGTCTCCTGGATCACTACAGAAGAAAAGCAGACAATTGTCAACAGTCAACATGGTTTATGGTTCTGTTGATACAGTCCAATGTTGTCCGATGGTAAACAGTTGCATGTATTGATATTGGTTGATATAGGAATCGTTAAAATTAAGGGATTGGACCATATCTGCAAAATCTGAAAAGTTAATGTCAAACATTACTATGTAAAGGATAATCGCAACACACTCCTGATTAATAACTTCAGTTCTGGATGGACTGACACACAGACAGACAGACAGACAGATACATAGAGCTTACTAACCCTCAAACTTGCTAACTAACCTGCTAATTACAAGCTAACAAATCCACAAACTTAACAGACATACAGACAGACAGAGAGCTTACTAACCCGCAAACTAACCTGCTAACAAAGAGGTAACAAACCCGCTAACTTGAAAGACAGACAGACAGACACACAGACAGACAGAGCTCACTAACCTCCAAACTTGCTAACTAATCAGCTAACTACAAGCTAACAAATCCACGAACTTTACAGACAGGCAGACAGACAGACAGACAGACAGACAGGCAGGCAGGCAGGCAGGCAGACAGACAGACAGACAGAGCTCACTAACACCCAAACTTGCTAACTAATCTGCTAACTACAATCTAACAAATCCACAAACTTTACAGACAGACAGACAAACAGACAGACAGACAGACAGACAGACAGACAGACAGACAGACAGACAGAGAGAGCTCACTAACACCCAAACTTGCTAACTAATCTGCTAACTACAATCTAACAAATCCACAAACTTTACAGACAGACAGACAAACAGACAGACAGACAGACAGACAGACAGACAGACAGACAGACAGACAGAGAGAGCTCACTAACACCCAAACTTGCTAACTAATCTGCTAACTACAATCTAACAAATCCACAGGCAGGCAGGCAGGCAGACAGACAGACAGAGCACTAACTAACCCACAAACCCACTAACTTTATAGACAGAAGACAGACAGAAGACAGACAGACAGTCCATGTCACCTTGGTGCCTTCAGTGACCCCATCTTTTTGTTCAGGTCAGCGATGATGCTGAGCAGCGTCCCCACCTCAGCCTCACACTGGGCCAACTCTGCGGGTGAAGGCTCCAGGTTTGACGTAGGCTCTGATCCATCAGGGTCAAAGTGGATGCGGTCGATTATCTCCCTGTCACAGACTGAACCTGTGTCCAGGCTGTCACATCTGACCAGGCAGGACTCCTGTAGGACACAGGTGATGGGTTTGAGACATGGATGTTGATAGAATTTCATCAACATTTTATGTTTTCCTTTAAGTATTTACAAAGAAAAACAAAAGTAAAGATCTAACAAAAGACAAAATAAGTATAAAAACGAAACTTTTTGGAGTGGTTGTTGTTCAATATTAAGTATTCCAAGTATATATACTGATATTTACTTGGAGCAGACATTGTCGAATTGTTTTCTGGCCATTGTTTTGAGCAGCGGAAAAAGGAGTGGAATCTAAAACATCCTGAGGTTCAACTTCCTGCCTCACATAGTTCTGGACCAAAACATTCTCCAGCTTTCTGACAAATATCATTGGTCTAATATATACAAATTAAAAAAAAAAACCTTGTAATTAACAGAATTATCTTTGAGACACCGGTGTGATCACATAAACGGCAGTTTTGAGGACTGAGCTATGAGTTCTTTTTTAAGTCTGACATTTCTCCTCAACGATTTCTCCTTAAATATTTAACAATTTTTCCACATGACTAAATATTTGGAATTTAGTCATTAAATTATTCAAACACACTGGATCTAAAGCTCAACACATTGAGTTGTAATTCAGTAAAGACCCGTCATTAATAATGAAGACGTGTTGAGACAGACAGACTGAGTTTTAACACATTTTCTCCCTGGATTGACAACAGTGCTGCAGTAGAACTTACCTCCATCCTTCTGGAGCTTGGATCCTGCAGCAGTGACTCTCAGTGTTCTCACTCAGTGGCTCCAACTGGGTGACCGGTTGAAACGTAGATGGTTTTCTCTCTTTTCCTGTCAGACACAGCGGCGTCCTCCTGGCAGCGTGTTTGCCTTTTTTGTACGATGAATGAAGTGGAAAACAGAAAGTCATCTCCACCCATTCCCTTTCTCCTGTCGGGTCCCTTCCTGTTTTGTTTTCAGCCTGGGCTGTGAACGCAGTACATGTTTATTACTACTGACTGTGGTGTGTTATAAATAAACAACAAACTAGATTTTAAAATGTATACGTGTAATTTTTATGGATCATTTTTTATAAGCAATATACACATTTCTAATCACGTTTTTGCTTTCATTTGATGTGCGTAATGGTGTCTGAAATACAGCTCTAAACCATAACAGAGCCTTAAACATGCTTTTTGAATGTTTCATCTTAACATCCATAAATTATTTTTCTGCTGACCTTCTCAGCAATAAAATCACATTTCTTACCCAAGTAATGAGATATTTTTCCTTCAGTCTTCAGAAAAATGTAACGTCATTTTGCACATTATAGTAAAAAGCACTCACTCTGTGATTTTTAACTGACATTTTTTATTTAGAGTAGAAGATACAAAGGACAGGGGGAGACACTGATTATCGCTGATGAAAAGGGGTAAGCCAAAAGGAGGAGGTGTGTATGTATGTACTGTATATATATGTACATATACATTTATATGTACATTACAATGTATATATTTATAGATAAATGTGTATATATGTGTGTGTATATATATATATACATACATATGTACAGTATTCAAAATGTAAGGAAAAAATGTCTGCAAATTCATATGAAATCCCACCTCCAACCGCTAGATAGCAGCATTGCGCTGTGAGTGTGCCTGAATCTAACAGGAAACCTGTTCCGCTGTAGATCATATCCGGTCAGGAAGTCGACTGTCATTTTTCAAAACAATCGTAAGAAATCTTTACAACATCAAATGAGTTTCAGGACATTTATTTATTAAAAGTGTGTAAACTATCCTTCCGGTGAGTACACATCCTATTTACAACCTGACACATTTACCGTCTCACGATTAAAGGCGTTAATGGAGATAAATCGCACCGAAACGATGCTATAAGCTAAGAGGCTAATGCGCTGTCACTGTGTTGACACGGACAGAATGACAGGTTTATGACACAGTGATGTTGTTGGTATATCATTTTCCGTGTCCATGTGTAGAGGACAAGCAACAAAAACTGTGCATAAGTTTTGTTTTCCCATCGTTACTTCGTTCTTTTAATTATTCGCCGAACAACGTACAGCAACTTGATCCACTTTTATTTGAAAGAACTTGACCGAATCTCGGTATCTCCACGGTAACACAGATATCCATGGAGACTCCAGAGCCCGGTCCAGCCGACGGAGAGGAGCGACCAGTGGAGCTGAGACCTCGCACCCGCTCTAACCCTGAAGGAGCCGAGGATCGCCGCAGCAGCACCGGCAGCCTGGGAGGCAACAACAACACCAACGTATCTCAGCCGGCGGTCGGCAGTCGTGTGGAGGGGGAAGGCGAGGCGTCCACCACTGACAGTCCTCCGAGCTCCGCCACCACCACTGTCTCAACGGCAGTAGCTCAGACTGGAGTTCCTGCTGCTGCTGTGGTCGCTGCGGCTGCAGGTGCTGCTGCAGGGTCTCTGTCCACGGCAGCTGTCGCGGCTAAAGAGAGACCAAAGTCCACGCAGCAGCAGTCCACACTGCCGACCTGTGTCCCCCCACCAGCAGAGTACCAGCTCAGAGTTCCCCGGGTCAACTGTCCAGAGAAAGTGGTCAGTATTAGCACAGATATCAAACTTTTTTTTTTCTTTTTTTTTTCGTTTCGGCTCGTCCCTTTTTCAGGGGTTTCCACAGCGGGTCAACATTTTCCATCTCACCCCGTCCTTTGTGTCCTCAATTCTGAGTCCAACTGCCTCCATGTCCTCTCTAACTGCATCCATCAATCTCCTCTTTGTCCCCTACCTGGTAGCTCCATCTGTAGGATCATTCTTCTACCAATGTTTCCACTGTCCCTCCTCTGAACATGTCCAAACCATCTCAATCTGTCTTCTCTAGCTTTTTCTCCTAACCTTCCTGTCTGTGTTGTCCCTCTAATCACCTCATTCC
>JAFBJS010009581.1:0-21996 GCA_016785265.1 Paraplagusia blochii | reverse complement strand
GTCCAGACCATCCCTCCTTCCTACGTGGTGCGGACAGTTCTGGTCTACAGCAGACATGCTGGACAGCTGCAGTTCAACCCTTCTGAAACCGTTAGTGTGAGTACAGTCCAACTCAGTCCATTTCTGACTTTATTTTATAAAAAGAATGTTGACTATTCTATATCACAGTCATTTTTATGTGTGTTTCCCTCTTTGACCTGCTACAGAAAATGCTCCAGTCTCCATATTTCTTCTTTGACGTTGTCTATTTACACAACGGTGTAGAGGAGCAGGGAGATGAGAGCAGCTGGAGGGTGAGTTTAACCATTTTATACCTAATGATCTGATGAAAGTAGAAATGTGTGAAAGTTTAAACAGAGGTCTGAACATTTACTATTTGTATCTACTTTTACAAAACCAAAACATCAGCCTTGATTCTCCAAAGCGAACTCTCAAGAGATTTGTCTGTCTGTCTGTCTGTCTGTCTGTCTATCTAACCATCTAACCATCTAGCCATCTAACCAACTGTCTATCTGACTGTCTGTCTGTCTTTCTGTCTGTCCATTCATCTGTCTATTTGTCTATACTGTATGTCTCTCTATCTGTGTCTCTCTCTATTTGCTTTGTCTATCTATCTGTCTATCAGACGTCTGTCTGTCTGTTTGTCTGTCCGTCCGTCCGTCCGTCGTTCCGTCCATCTGTCTGTCTATATGTCTTTTTTTCCCCCTCATCCGTCTGTCTGTCTGTCTGTCTGTCCGTCTGTCCGTCCTTACATCCGTCCATCCATCTGTTTGTCTATCTATCTGTCTATTTGTCTGTCTGTTTGTCTATCTATGCCCTCATCTGTCTGTCTGTCTGTCCGTCCTTCCATCCATCCGTTCACCCGTCTGTCCATCTGTCTGGTAGTCTCACTAACCGTCTGTCTTTCTTACGATAGATGTATAGAATATACAATACACACCATCCCAGGTGTTAAATGTGGTGTTTGTTAATTCACAAATAAATTAAACTAATTTGTTATTTAAAAAATTCACATCAGGAATGTTGTGTCTTCTGCCTCCAGGAAAACTACACGTCGTTCTGTAACCTGGACTCTAAGGGCATGTGTTACCGCTTCGAGGTTTCTCTGAGTGGACCAGCCATCGAGCTGCACAACTGCATGGCCAAACTCCTGGCCCATCCTTTACAGAGACCTTTCCAGAGTCACGCGTCCTACAGCCTGCTGGAGGGGGACGAGCCCCAGGACGTGGAGGCAACGGTCTGAACCCAGACGTGGGGACGAAGCTGCTGCTTCCAGACTGTGGCTGATTGTTATTTTTTCCCCCATTTACGTCTCATCACTGAGGGTTTCCTGAGAGCAATAACAGAGGGAAGAAACACATCAGCTGTGTTTGAGCAGAAGAAGGAATGAGTTCAACAAAGCTGTGGAAATCAACCGTTCTGATTGTTACTGCTGAGGTCGCTGCTGTGGAGCTGTTCAAAACGACAACAATGAAATTAGAAAGAATAGAAAATCTTTCTTCCACCTCCTCTACTGATCCTACTATTGGCCACAACTTATATATTTTTCACCAATAAGTGCAGTGGAAAAGCAAATCAAGTGCACGAATCACACATTGTATCATAAATGTGAAAACTTCTTCCCTATTTTGGTTTTTGGTCGTTTTCCCACCCTTGTTTTTTATGCTTCCTTTTTTCAGAGAAGTTCTTTTGCTGTTTTACCTCCTAAATATTTTACAGACAATATAAGAATGTAAAGCAGGGGTCTCAAACTCAAATAAGTTGAGGGCCTCCACCCACACTATGATTTCGCTGAAGGGCCACGTCAGCTTTTAGTGTTCAATACATAAGAAAAAAATTCAAAAAAAGTTTCCCATAGATTCTGTGTAATACCACACTGAACCAGAAGGAGTCTATTGAGCACGGTTTTGAGTACTATAGGATTTACCATAAAATGCGAAGAACATATCTATAAAATATTATTAGAAATTCAACTTTCACATTAAGGTGAGGGCCGCAAATGGCCCATGGACTGCGAGTTTGACACCCCTGATGTAAAGGCTGTACATACAATTTTTTTTGGAGTTTAATCTTCTCTGTAATCTCTGTGCCATTGGTGAAATGATTGAAAAATATTCATGTCTTAAGTCTGGTTGGACTTTAAAGACAGAATAAACGGTGTAAAGAAAATTTTTTTATGTTTTTTTTATATATATCTTTATACATTTGGGCTGAAATTCAGTGATTACGCTTTCTCCTTTTCAGCCACAAGGTGGCGGCAGAATCCCTCAGCTTCAGATGAAGCTATGGCGTAAATAGTCAGTACCCTGTCGGTACATCGGAGATCCAAAGGTCGTTGGGTTTCCTGTTGTTGCACCAACGTCTGCCCTGACCCCTGGTGGTCGCACATCGTCTGTCACTCCAAAGTTCCTCCATAAATTACTTTTTTACCCGTGAGTGCAGGTTGTCAATGGGACAATGGGGAGCAGGAAAACCCTGGGCTCAGAGGACCCTTCCTCTCTCCGTGGCCTCCCCCGGCAGAGGGGAGAGAGCTCCTCACGTCATCAGCACAGACACCGTAGAGGTGAGGGGAGCGGGGGTGGAGGTGAGGATCCATTACATCTGTACTCAGTGAGAATTTGTTATTCTCTCATCCCCCAAGAATGACAGCTCCCTATTGTTTTCATTCCTTCACTCCTCCACAGCCGTGACTCCTTTCCGCGTTTGCATGAAACAGGATATGGTGGAACTTTTTTCCTTTTTTGTTTGTTTTTTAGGATGGTTGTTATTTTTTCACTGCTTTTTCTTTCTAAATGGTTTACATTGTTCACCCAACACTGAGGGAATATAATCCACAATAGCTATATATAAAAGTGACACCCATGAATGATATGTCCTGGGAATTATTTATATCACACAGTGGAAAATCACTGCTTTCACCTCTGTCATGGTTTTATGGAAGTGACGTAGCTTTAAAGCGTTTTAATAACGTACAGCATGAGAACAGTGCTGACGGCTGGGTCGCTAAAGCTACGGCTGCAGTGATGGTCTACTAAAAAAAATATTAAAATGTTACTAATGGGGTTTCTAAATTACTTTTTGCCAATATCCAATATTGTCCAAATATTCAATTTCCAATTACGAGGTAGGCCTGGTAATATTTAGTTAACTGTACAAACCACTGTATGACTATGTGGTGGTAATAAATGAGCTGCAATGCTGCCATCTAGTGGCTTTGAGTAAAATATACTGAATTTATTATTATATCATTAAATTATACTGATTTGAATATATCTGTTTATCCACAAAATTTTTTTTAGGGCACAGCAACATTTGTCGAAAGACAGATGTGGCGTCATCGAGTTTTTATTATATGAGAAAAAAAATTAGACAATATGTTAATATTATAATAATTTGTGTTTTTCCACTTAATGTTTAGTCACTAATGAAGTTGATAAATACGACTTTCATCAAACTGTTTATTCAAACTGTTTATTCAGCTTCACTTGTCCATCTTGTCCGTCGATGTCTTTTCACATAATTTTCCTAAGGATACTCCTGAGGATTAATAAAATCCTGTCTGTCTGTCTGTCCTTCTGTCTGTCTGTCTGTCTGTCTGTCTGTCTGTCCATTCTACTTATTCTTCTTTTCCATTCCGTAGTTATTTGTCAGGACTTGATGAGTGTTTTGATGTGGAACAAATGTCGCACCTGAGATTTTCCTGCAGCTCCGGCTCTTAGCCGCAGGAAGCAGGTGTCCACTTCAGGAAAAGAATTTCATGTGAACAAAACCAAGTAGGAATTTTCCTTATGTCCTCTTTACTATTTTTAATGCTTCCTTAGCTTCTCACAAACACAGAATGGAAGCAGGCGACTAACTTTAGAAACAGCCTCTCCATGAATGACTTTAACTACCGACGTCAAGTTTAATTTTGGCCAAGGAACAGTCGCTGAGTGCATTAGGAAGATAAAAATAGGAGAGAAATACTATGTAAAGACTTGACCAGATGTAGTTAACCAGGAGCTGAGGTCCAGGTTTGGTCTTGGACGTTAGCTGACGTGCTTTGTCCATAGTTTATGAGTGGATTGGAGATAAACTGAAGCATTAAAACTGTGATGTTGCTGAGATTTCACCTGTAGGATCAGTTATTTCAAAATGGCAGCAACTGAAAAAATGCGAAAAAGTGAATTTTATTATTTTTCTTGACCACATTTTTCCAGAACAGAACATGTTGTTTTGTTCCCAACTGTTGGGATTTTTTTTTCAGTCTTTGTTTTGGCTGCGGTGGAACAGGAGGCTATGACTGTGACAGGGGTGGAGAAGGGAGGAGAGAACAGGACAGGAGGCAGGGAGAGGGGGTGAGGACGGGGCCAGGATGACCTGGAAGCGTGCCCCCAGGAGCGTTTATAAACATGGCCCCTCAGCTCGGCCACGGCTCATTGTTTACATCCATCTTCAGATGCCATTCCTGCCTGGATGTTCCTGCAGCAGACACTCTCACAGCCGAGCATCTCCTCACATCAACCTACCTTTCTTTTGGTTTTTGGTTCTGGCAACCAAACATTTTTCCTCTAAAACTTTCCATAACCGGCTGCCACCATTTCACCTCCGTCAGTCATGTACAGCTCCAACTACTCCCGGGCTAAATACGGCCTGGAGTCCAGGGAGCCCCTGCACAGGTCCAAGGGAAAGAGCTGCGGCTACTACCTGAAGATCATTTTCTTCTTCTCCTCCCTCATCCAGTCGCTGATTATTGTGAGTCTGGTGCTTTTCCTCATCTACGGACAACCAGAGAAGTCAGCGGAGGAACGAAGGGTGGAGGTCAGTGCTTTCCTTCCTTGAATTTACGATGAAACTTTTAAATCTTTTCTGACGTTTAAGTTTTGTTATATAAAATGAAGATGATGATTGATTTGGCTGTTGTGGTCGTGCAGGAGCTGCAGCAGAATTTCAACAGACTCAGTGACACCAATGTCCAGCTGCGGAAGGACAAGAGTGACCTGGGGGCTCAGCTGACCGCTCTGACCGCTGAGAAAACCGCCCTGCAGAAGGAGATGGAGAAGATTAAAGCTGCGGCCAACGCTACAGAGAGTAGTCTGAGACTTAAAGTGGTGAGTCCAAACAAAAAAGATGAAGAGACAGAGAGACAGGATGGACTGTTAGAAAAGAAAGTCTGTGACAATGCTCTGGATGAAACGTTGCTTTTGTTGCTCTCATTTCTGCGGCAACTTTCATCGACGCCTCTTTTTTTACAGTTGAACTGTGAGAGAGCAAGTGCAACCACGCTCAGCATGATGGCGAGGAGACCAACTCTTCCAATTCAGCCCATGGTGGTGACGCCCAACAGTAAGTGGACCCAAAAAATACCACAATGGTGACTTTACCACCAGAAAATTAAAAAAAAATAAAGTTGATATTTAGATACTATACAAGATTATTGATACTGTTCATGTATCTGCAATATACTGTCTGTACATGGAACAGTTTTCTTCAATTCCTTGTTCATTTTAATCCCTGTTTCCACTAAATGTAACATTTTGCCTTTTTTTCAATGATTTTCTTGATAGTAACCAAAATCACTTCAGTTTATAAATCAATAGTTATGGAACTTCTGCAAAAAAAAAAAAAAAAAAAATCTGTGCTTTTAGGATTCCATCTTTACAGTCCGTTGTATCCTTCAGGTTATATTACTTTAGTGGCATTAAAATGAACCAGACACTGAAGAAAACATTTTTCCAGGACTACAAGTATATATATACATATTTATACTAACACAAAGGATGCACAATTCAGCAAACGTCACGATTCCATATAAAATTGATTTTTTTTTAGGCACCACATTAGGTTAAAAGTCAATTTCCAAAACTGATTTTTAGTGAAATAATTGTTTGACTCTCAAGATCTTATATTAATCTGATAAATATATCTGGTGAGTTATTTTTCTATATTATTGCTCTGGATGGGAATATATAAAAAACACAATGAATAAATTGCAGGTAAACCCTATAGAATCCATATGCTAACTGGTCAACTATCAAACTGTAGACCAGGTGTCCCAAACTCGCGACCCGTGGGCCATTTGCGGTCCACGGAGTTATATTTTGTGGCCCCCACCTTGATGTGAAAGTTAAAATTATAATATTATATAGATTTGTTCTCCACATTTTATAGTAAATCCTACAGTTCTCAAAACCCAGATCCACAGACTCCTTCTGGTTCAGTGTGGTATTGCACAGAACTTATGGGAAACTGATTTTTTTAATTACATTTTTTTCTTTTTCATCAAACACTGAAAGCTGACGTGGCCCTTCAGTGAGATGATAGTGTGGGTGGTGGCCCCTGCTGTAGATCCAAATGTTTCACGACCAGCCTGCAGTACCTCCACCTGTCCTGAGGTAATGCTGTTGTCCTCTGACCCAACAGGTGAAGTGAAGACGCTGCAGAGCCTGAACGCTCAGCAGAACGCCATGATCAGTCTGATCAAGGCCAACTTCAGTCAGACCGTGAACTACCTGAGCCAGGAGAGGGACAACGCCCTGAGGGAGAGAGACACCTACCACCAGGAGTCCATCACTGTACGCAAGGAGAACACTGTGTTGACCGACCAGCTCACCACCTACCGCAGGTACACCTTTAGTCTGTCTGTCCATCTGTCCGTCCATCCAAGTCTGTCCTGAATTACCCATAATAAGTGTTTTCCCTCCAACAGGAAATGCAAAGAAGACTTTGTCCAGACTTTGGACGGCATCAGCACGGTGACCAAGGAGTTCCTGAGCCGCATCAACAACCTGTTCTCCCAGCAGCCCACCTTCCACCTGAGCTGCAACAGCCAACAGGAGCAGATGGAGAAGATACGGAACAGCTGCACCAACCTGTCCTCCGACGTGGAGAACAAGTTCCAGGTCTATCTGGACGGAGTGGGCAACAAGGTTGGTGCCGAGACACAGTCTCTACTCCTGATTGAATGTTGTTTCACAGTCATTGGGTTCGAGTCCTGGTGTGAACGCTTCTTTTTACCCTTTTATTTTTTATTACACAGCTTTTTTTTTTTTGAGATTCTTCTTCGTTTGTCAATATTGTAGCTAAACGTCTCTGATTGTGGAACAACTGATGGTTCCTGTGAGTCAGTGTCTGCATGAGATTTGCTTGTGAACCAGCAAACTGAGGGGAAACTGTCCTCTCCGGGGAGGAAGTCTCTCCACTGCGTCATTGGTAATAAATCCAGCAGGAGACACAGCGTGACCACCTGAAGGTGAAGTCAAGCTGGAGCCGAGGTCAGGAGTGGAGCGGTGCTGAAGCAGCAGCTCAGGGTGGAGAAACAAAAACACTTTGTCTCAGCACGTTTTCCTCTTTTTAAAATAATGAGCTCACGAGACCCGGAGACAGAGACTTAATGTTAGTGTTGAAATGAGTCTTCAGTTGCCATGGCGACCACAGCTCTTCCTGCTTTTATCCGCTGCTGTCTTTGGTTACTGATATGCTCAAAATAAAGTTAAATATTATTATTATAAGTATTAAAAACTAGATTATCAATTGAATAAATTCCAAATTTCTGACTTTTGACAGTTTTCGTCTCTGAAGCCAGAATTTGGTGCTAAAATTAAAATCATCAATCAAAGGAAAATTGTTTTTCCTAAAGGATTGCTTATGGATTCTAGTGACATCTACTGGTTTCCTGGTTCATCCATCATCTGATTTACTCTTTGTTTAGTTGAGGGTCAGTCTGGAGCTGCGGCCTCCTGATTAAAGGTCGGTCACATCCTGGAAAAGTCCCAGTCCATCAAAGAACATTGTTGCGCAGTGATTAGTCATTCTTAAGTGTTTTATCATGGAGTGTTGCCAGTTTGAATCCCGGGTTCTTATCCTCCTATGACCCATGACGTCGACAGATTCTCAGACTGGAGAAGTGACGTGTTAACAGTTCATCCTCAGGTCATTTCTGACCAGTGTGAAATGGTCTGCACTGATTCGCTCACAGATCCTGAATCTGGGATTTGCTCTTCGTAGGTTTCAGAGATCCAGGAACTGTCCAGTCGTCTGGAGGCCAGGTATTCACAGGCCAACTCGGAGCTGACGCAGTGTCAGAAGGATCGCAGTGAGAAGTTGGCTGAAGCCGCCTCACAGCTGCAGCAGAAGCAGAACACGCATGACACCAAGGTAGATCAGAGGATCCGCCCCCCGACCGTCCGTGTCCTTCTCCTGATTGGCTGGTTTAACAAGATCAACTCTCTTTTCCCTGCATCTAGATGGAAAAACTTCTAGAGGAGAAAAGCCGGCTGAGGGACGAGAAGACGCTTCTGGAAAAAAGTTTGGCCCTGAAGGAGCAGGAGATAAAGATGCTGCAGCAGACGCTTCCTGCTCCGCCCAGTGTCAAGGTGAGGGAACAAACCACGGTCTGACTTTTATTCTTCTTTTCTCTTCTGCCTTCATCAGTTAACGGTTCTAAAGAGTTCGATACTGTCTGACACACAAGTTAGTTCAATGATTTTAGCTGGTTCTCAGTTTCACATAGTGGGCGAGTGATTAGTGCTTTTGGTTTATGGTAGGAATGTCAGAAGTTCAATTCCCAGTGGTAACTCATGGTATAAATCCTGTCTCATGGTTCTTCTTCTAGTATTCCAATTTTCCAGGGGTCCAAAACTCAAATAAGTTGAGGGCCACCACCCACACTATAATTTCACTGAAGGGCCGTGTCAGCTTTCAGTGTTCAATACAAAAGAAAAAATGTTATAAAAAATCAGTTTCCTATAGATTCTGTGTAATACAACACTGAACCAGAAGGAGGCTGTGGACCAGGGTTTGAGAACTATAGGATTTACCATAAAATGTGGAGAACAAGTCTATAAAATATTATTATAAACTCAAATTTCACATCAAGGTGGGGGCCGCAAACTATCATTCCATGGACCGCAAATGGCCCACGGGCTGCGAGTTTGAGACCCTTGGTCTAGACAGTTGTTGGACACAGTTATTGGATGTGTTTGTTCTGATATTAGATGATATGATATTAGATTTTATGAAACATCATTAAGTTCTTTTACAGTTTTTCCTCTGATAATACAGTAACAAAACAATAACACAAGACCTGGGTTTTTGCCAAATTTTCCTAAAATTAATAAGGTCCTAAGACATTTACTTTAGGTTTGAGGACAAACGGCTGCATATATCGGTTTCGATATTGGATGATATTGATATTGGAAATTGATTGTTTGGACGATATCGACACCAATGAAATATCGGTAAAAGTTAACATCAGACCTCCTTAGTGATTATAATGAAAAAAAAAAAAACAATGTTTGTTGAACTATGTCCAATATCTTGTTTCATTTATCTTTGTCATAGAAATTATTTCACACATTTTCTAAACCAGAGTCTAATTAGTGACTGTTGTTAATTGTATTATTCATGTTTCACCCACAGGGACGATGAGTCCAGTCTGTGGGACAAAGAGAGAAGAAAGTTCATCAACCAACCTGTCATGTCAACACCTCTGTGTGTAATAGTGTACAGTCTCACCACACACACACACACACTGTAAATACGTCATCATTTGTTTGATTTCTCTCAATTTTACCTTCAAACCTTAGTTTAGTTTTTTAATGACAATGGTGTAAATATTTTTTTTACTGTTTTTTTGTAATTTTTGATTTTGATATAAACTAACACTGGAAAATTTAAATTAAACAAATAAAAAAGAAAAATTCAAAAAAACGTTCCCGTCCAAAGTTTTTCTTTTCCTCTTCCGTGTTCTATTAGAGGTTAATGCAGCATCAAATTAGATTTTGAGAAAAAACAAAAAACAATAAAAAACAGCTTTGAATTTTTGGGTGGACTAATATATTTAGTTTTAGAAATTGTAATTTTTAAAAAATTTGGCCTAACATTTTATATAAAAAATTTAACAGAGATTCTAAATCCTTAATATATAATAAAAAGTCCGAAAGATATACATATATATATATATATGTATATATATATATATATATATATATATATATATATATATATTTACTGTTAAAAATTACCAAACGACCAAAATTGTGTGAAATTAGTGTAGAATTTACAATATAGATTCATAACTTTGTAGAATGTAACATTTCTTCGTCTTCTCCTTTTGGCTTGTCCCTTATTTTCCAGGTGTTGCCACAGTGAGACAACATTTTCCATTTCCCCCTGTCCTCTGTATCTTCTACTCTAACTCCAACTACCTCCTACACATCTACCGCATCCATCAATCTCCTCTTTGTCTCCTACCTGGTAGCTCCACTTTTAGGATCATGTCTCCACTGTCCCTCCTCTGAACATGTCCAAACCATCTCAATCTGTCTTCTCTAGCTTTTTCTCCAAACCTTCCTGTCTGTGTTGTCCCTCTATTGACCTCATTTCTGAGCCTGTCCATCCTTGTCTCTCCTAAAGAGAATCTCAGCATCTTTAACTCCTCCACCTCCAGCTCTGTCTCCTGTCTTCTACCTATTCCTAGTGTCTCTAATACTGGTCTCACAACTGTCCTGTAAACCTTTCCTTTCACCTAAGCAGACACTCAGTAGTATGTAACAGTGGAGGACATGAAAATAGTAAAAACGAAAACAGACCAAAAACTTTCAGACCAATCAAATATTTCACATTCTTTCCCAGTAAAAAAAAAGCAGACACACAGGAAACACATGAGTCTGAAGCCTGAACTGACGTGGTCCAGGTGAGTCAGTCAGGTTCCTGTGCTGAGGAAATCCATTGTTAACATCAAGTGTTTTGAACGCGTCACATAACTATCACGCACACACACACAGGGTGGAACCGGGTGAACTGAATATGTCAAGTCCAAATCTCTGGAGCTTCATCCATCACCGACACAGGACCTGACCACAGAAAGTCTGTCTGACCCTCAGTCAGTGAGCTGCCTTCAAAACAGACACGTCTTTCAGCTTTCCTCTTTAAAGATGTCATGGTCATCAGGGGGAATTTTTTGGCGCTTGTAATTGTAATCAATATTGTTAATATTAGAATACCAGTGACAAATACCGTCAATAATGCAACTATATTTGATTAGGAAATATTTTCTCAGTGAAGACAACAAAAATAAACTCAAAATGATGCAGAGTCATTGATACAAGATTCTAACTTTTTATACCGGTCTGGTAGGAGAAAATTATAGGCTGGGTGCGCTTGGGAACCCCTTGTTGTGTGCATGCGCAATTAATTTGGGTAGGAAGATTTTATAGGTAGGAAAATATTTCAGAACACCAGAAATGTAACTTTATTAATGGATATTTATCTGCCACAACTTAATGACCGGTCTGTGAAAATAGTACTAGACATTTCACCAGTTCGTAGCGCAAAAAAAGGTTGGGGGACACTGACTTGGACCACAGCCGCAGGAGGAGGTTCAGCCTCAACGGGTCCAGGTTGTTATTAATTAGTGACAACATGAAAGAGCAGAGAAAATAGCTGACGGAGCAGTGAGGAAAGAGGGAAGGTCAGATGGCAGAGAGCAAGGAAACAAGAACGGCGATGAGGAGATGTGCGGCGGTGATGCCGTACAGTGGGGCGACTGTCGTCACAGAGTGGGAGGCAAGAGAGCCGGTGGGGAAGAATGGGTGAGGAGGTCAACGGGGAAACATAAATATTTGATCAAGGCCAGATTGACAGCAGAACAAAGGGTTCCAAGAACATCATCTCCAGGAGTGAGTCTTTCCCACAGAGTCTGGAGAAACCACAGGTCTCTACAGTGGAGCAGAGCAGAAAGACTCAAAACTGATACCAGGCTCAGGAGGTTTTAGAACAGGGGTCTCAAACTTGCGGCCCGCGGGCCATTTGCAGCCCGTGGAATAATATATTGCGGCCCCCACCTTGATGTGAAAATTTAATTTATAATAATATTTTATAGATATGTTCTCATCATTTTATGGTAAATCCTAAAGTTCTCAAAACCCTGATCCACAGCCTCCTTCTGGTTCAGTGTTGTATTACACTGAATCTATGGGAAACTATGGGATTTATTTTATTATTTTCTTTTAGTTTTGAACACTAAAAGCTGATGTGGCCATTTGGTGAAATGACAGAGTGGGTGGTGGCCCTCAACTTACTTTGAGTTTGAGACCCCTGTTTTAGAATAATGTTTATCTCATATCTTCTTCTCGCTCTATTTTTGAGATTTTTCCACTTTTTTCTCTTGGTTTTGCTTTTTATTTATTTTTAATTTTGAATAATTTATCCAGTTTTATCAAATTTTCCCTTAAAAAGTTTTTTTAAATTTACTAAATTTGCTTTTCTGCTTTTCCGTTGCTGGGTTGCAACTGATCCAACCACCCAAATCACATTGCACCATATTGTGAGTAAACCTGTGGGTGGTCCCCACAAGTAGTGGGGTTTGGGATGGTGCGGTGCCTCAGCGGCAACCTGGCAGCTGGTGGATTCGAACTTTAAACCTTGCAGACCCAAGTCCACTTCTTTAACCCCTAGCACTTGTCGTGTTTCTAACTTTTTATATATTTTGTTTACATACGACTTGAGATATAGTTTCATTTATAAAGCCTAGTTTTATAAAAACATATTGTTTTTCTCATCTTTAAATAAACTTAACTTGTTTAAGTTTACGTTAACAAGTTGACTTGTTTCTGATCCGAAAATTCTGACATTTTTCCACAGTTTATTTTTTTTCTTCTCCAAATGTATTGTGTCCTGTAAGAAAACAATAACAACACCAAACAAACAGGTTGAATCCCTGGGAGCAGAGGTGTGTTGTTCCACTCTGCCCTGGCCTGTGAGCCTGGCACGGTGCCGGGGCCTCCGTCCTGCCGTACCCGTTTCCTCAGTGACACTCTGGGAACGCAGCATCCTTTCCAAAGGTCCGACTGATTTATTCGTGTTTTCACTTCCATTTATTTGATTACTTTCCAATGCAGAAGTCTTTGAAGATAATGTCCAGAATCTCCTCCGCTCCCACTTTTCCCGTGATCCGGCCCAAGCTGGTGAGAGCCAACCGGATGCCCTCCGCTGCCAGAGCCAGGTCCATGTCACGGTACCGTTGATACTGAGCCAGAGCCGCCACACACTGCTGCAGGTGAGCCCTGTGTCGGGCCTGGGTCAGGGTGGGAGCGTCGGACAGGGGATTCCCACACCTAGAGAGGAAATCCAACTATTTCTATTATCTACTGCCTCTTGGACTTTGAGAAATATTTCTTTTTTTTATAATTTTTTAATACATTTCAATGTCACTGTACTTACAGAGTTTTAAGGCAGCTCTGCAGCTGTGTGAGGAATAGCTGTAAGCCTTCAGTCGTGAGACAGGAGAGCAGACAGACAGGAGGAAGTCCAGAGACCTGTCTCAACTCTCTGTCCAGCTGTTGTCTCTCACCTTCAGATAGCAGGTCTGTTTTATTCAGTACAACGAGGCATTGGTCTGAGGATCGAGAGCGGTCATAGGTTAGTCATGGATCCTCAGTCGTTCAGGTCATTTAATCCAAAAACAGATACTTCAAGGGAAATTGGACAAAGGAGGTTTTTTTGAAGATGTTTCACCTCTCAACCAAGAGGCGTCCTCAGAGTAAAGTTAATGTTTTGGACAGATATTTCAGATATTTAACATGATGTTAATATATCCTAATAATATTTGACAGAAAGAGATATTTGTTAATACTTTAATAAATTACTCAAAGTTAAAGAGATGTTTAAACGCAGCCAAACCTGCATTTAGTTTTTGTGAAATATGACGTGATATGAGTGAAAACATATGATGATGATGTTTTTGTCTTCACGAGACCAATAGTCATCACACTGGCTTCTGATTGGTTGCTTGACTTGACTGAAGCACCTTATTGGCTAAATACAAAAACCCTGAAAACTAATGAAAATCATCATAATAATGCTTTTAAAATAGATTTTTTTTCTACAGTCTGGTGCCAAATAAACCGCGTCCCTGTCCTTGAAACTGGACCTGGTGGTTCAGGACCTCAGGACACTGATCCAGGAAGAGTGTCCTGTGTTTTGATTTATTTTGAAAGGCAGTTGAATCTCAGGTTGGGAACCAATAAAATACTTTTTAATAAGGTTAAACAGACAGGATCTCACACCTGTCTGATGCTGCTCCCTGGTGGGCAGCACACTTTCGAGGTGTTCCTTCAGGTGTTCTCCAGCCTGATGAGGATCTCGAGGAAGTTCAACACAGTCCACGACAACCAGGGTCAGATCGGCATGATCCAGTCTACAGACAGCAGAACACACACAAAGATTCACATTAAAACAGTTAGAACTCAAAATATAAAACCTCCTTGACCTTCATTCAGAATTTTTAAATTAGAGAACATTTCAAAAAGTTAAAAAAATAAAATCTCCACCCAAGTTCATGTACTTTTTACTACAATAACTGCAAGAACAACAGTCAGGCTACTGCATAATATTAGGGCCAGCAGTCTCCACGACTGCCACCCAAATCACACAACACCATTTTTTATATATCATATGAACACACCATGTCAACTATTTAGGTAAAATACAGATCTTTTCAAATTAAAGTGCTGAACTCCAAAAACAAACACAAATGGCTCAGGTAGAACATGTAAAGCTAGACTAGACATGGGAAGTTTTCACCTTTGCATCCTTTACACCAGGGGTTTTCAAAGTGTGGGGCGGGCCCCCATAGGGGGGGCCCAATGCGATGCTTAGGGGGGCATGTGTGACCCTGGGGAACATGCTTTTTTTTCCCGCCGTACTAAGTGTAATTGCACATCCTTATAAGTTTAACTATATCTGTTTTTGTGTTTTCTTTATGTTAACAAGGATACGATGTTATGCAGAGGTGTAGCTAGAACTATTTTATAGACAAATGCTGTTATTTATAGTTGCGGCGGAGAGTGGGTGGTGGTGTGGAGGGGCGCGAATCGTTTTCTTCTTGCTAGGGGGGGGGCTAACAGAAAAAGATTGGGACGCACTGCTTTACACCATATATAGAAAGAATTGAGGTATTGCAGAATTACAATTGCAATTACATTGTTTGCATGGGTTTGGCAGCCTGGATCACTACGTTGAACGAACCGCATCTGGCCCCCGGGCCTTAGTTTGCCCACGCCTGAGTGTACACAAAGTTCATAGTTCAGCACTGGTTGAAACTGATTGATTTTCCAGAAACTTCTGTTTCAGAAGTCAGTCCAAATGTTCTGGATTGATCCTGCTCCACTGTGACGATGTTTAGATTTGAAGCTCAAATCTAGATTCAAATGTGAATCCATTTTCTTGCTCAACTCTGTTAAATACCTCACCATCATCGACAGGACATAGTGGACTGGACTGTGGTGATGTAGTTTTACTGTGTCCAGAAACAAACTCTCAGTAGAAAATACATCATCTGTGTCCAACACATCATGAATAAACTGCATGTTTAAAAGATGTCTCTCTCTGTGAGTTGCAGCAGCAACAGCAGCAGCATCGTTGAGGGCAGTGGCGGCAGCAGCAGCGGATGCTTGTACTTACCACATCCTTCCTGTAGTGACCCAGGTCAGGATCCTCTGACCCGCTCCCTGCACAGAAAGTTCTCTATACAACACACGTTGTCCACCCTTCCTATACACTTAGCTAAGACAAACAGAAAATGACCCGAGAAAATCCCCTCAGGAATGTTATCTTACCTAAGCAGTTAAAACCTATAGATTTTTATTCTTACTTTTCATCTCAAGCCATTTCTACATTGACTTTTGTCACGGAACATTTGCAAGTGGGAGAATAACTTCTATGACGAAGATTAGATGATAAAAATGTTTGGTCCAACATTAAGTTGTTATTTTTTTTTGTTATTGTTATTGATAGGGGTGTCAGATATTGTTTTTTTTCAATATAAGTTATGTTCATATTTTTAATTCACTTTCTGATATCGATATCGGCAATATATCGATAGCAATACTGATATTGGTCTGGTAATTATTTGTCTGTACACACACTATCACTATAAACCACTATGAATCACAGGATGCGATTTATTAAATGAGCTGCAATGCTGCCCCCCAGTGTCTCTCACTTGAATATACAGCCGTTATTCCCCCAAACTAATCTTAATGCACACCACATTTGACAAAACCCAAGCACTGTGTGAACTTATGATATTGTTATCGTAGAAAGTCATAACAATTATTAAAGATATAACAATTTGAGATCCCCGGAACTGACCTGCAGAGACAGGGAAGAGAACCGGCAAACCAGGCACCTCAATAACCAAAAAGCCTGGTAATTATTTATCTGTACAAACCACTGAGTATTAGATTAATGAAATAAGCTGCAATGCTGCCGCCTAGTGTCTCTCACCTGAACATACATGCTTAGGAATTATTTCTCTGTACAAACCACTATCACTATATACCACTATAAGTCACAGTATAAGATTTATTAAATGAGCTGCAATGCTGCCCCCTAGTGTATCTCACCTTATCATACAGTCGTTATTTCCCAAATCTATTTCTAGGGCAAAACCCAGGCATTGAGCTGCCGTAATATTATCGTAAAAACTCAACAATTATTACACATATAACATAATTTGAGACCCCTCAAACTGATCTGGAGAGTCTGGGAATAGAACCAGGGATCTCTCAAACCCTACGCAAACGGCTAACACTTAAAGCTAATTTTACAGCTTTGCAGTGAATGTGACTTCATCCAAGGATTCTTCACAGTGATAATGAACGTGCAGTAAATTCATATTCAACCTGTAATTGTCTGTCTGTGTTTTTCGGAATGTGTAGTTCGTTAAGTAACATTCACGTGTGTCCGAGTGCTCGAGACGGCGAGTCTACCAGTCTGTATGAGAAGGTCATGACGTGAGCTGCTGCTATCGCTACTGTTTCACCCTGGTGTAAACAGTGGAAGCAGCTGTTGGTAAATACTCCCGTGTGTCCAGTGTCTCCATCACCAACAAAGAAACACTTAACGATAAAAAGAAAAACAAAATGGTGGCCTTACATTATGCAACCTCCTGAGCGTGTTTGTCGTGCATATTTATAACCATCGCGGAGCAATAAAATAAACTCTGGAGGTTTGGCAGACAACACAAAAACCTAGCTTGATGTATAACAATGTAAATGTGGTTTCTTCCTCTCTTTGTTTCCAGTGACATCTTCCATCGATCATCACGCCAATATGTTATGTTTAATGAGACACATGCATCGGCATAGTATTGGACGGACAGAGGGTTGAAGAAGACAGGCCGCTGCGAATCTGTATGTGAAACTATTAACCCATGTAAACTTTGTGATATATTGTCCATCAGCAACTTGTTTTAAAATAACATTTTTTGATTCACAGATTTTTCTTTTTTTAGGTTATGGACATCATTGTGACAAAGCAATTATTCTCATGTGATTAATGTAAAAAATGTTTTGCCTCAATGTTTATGAAAACGTATTAGAACCTGGATATTGAAAAGGTCTGTCTTCTCGATCTCCAGGAACATGGTTGACGACAAGAAAAGGTTCAACATTCAATATTCAACATTTGTGTTTGTGGATAAGAAAGAGGACAAAGCTTGGACTGACAGACTTATGGATACATTTTCATTTCGACTCCTGCTACCTCTCTCGAGCTCGTCGAACTCCCTCTCTTTCTATGGCGTCTGGACTGTTTCGGAGACCGGCGGTGTCGCTCAGCAGGACGGGGAAGCCACCGATGTCCAGCGCTGTCTCTACTACATCCCTAGTGGTGCCAGCGATGGGAGACACGATGGCTGCAGGTCTTTGGCCTTCAGTTTAAAAGCACAAAGATTATAAAAGTCAGCGATTAATCTAAATATAACAGGATCTAAATATTACTTATTACTTATTTAATGATCTAACACAGTTTATTTTGCAGAGAATACAGCATAATACTCAATAAACTCAACATTTTAATTCACTTTTTTTTAGCAGGACAACTTTTATTAGGCAAAGAAATGTGCATTAAATGAATCAAATCTTGTCCCAGGAACCCTTAATGTTAAATCTTTTCAACCAAAATGTTCCCAGAACAATATTAAATTTGCACAAAATTACTAACTATTTTGTTTGTGTCAATAAGAAAAATGCATTTTTTTCACAGAAAATATAAAGGTAGATACAGTATTTTGTTGGTGTAAGAAAATTCCTATTATTAAAATTCATCCAAAAGTACTCAAAATTCAATGTTTTTAGCAAAATATCAACTTAAATGAATAATTTGGTATTGCCATCATGCTAAAATGATGAATAAATAGATTGATAAAAACTATTTATAGTCTATACTTTGACTGAAACACCTTTGATATGTTAAAAAAATGTGGGAGGATTTCCTATTTTGTAAATTTTTTGACAAATGCAACAAAACACTTCACCATACATTAATCCTATTTTATTTTTCAGAGAAAAAGCAAAATTGTACCTCATAATCCACTATAAAAATAGATTTATTTGCAGAACTATTCCAGTAAGACCATGTCAGCCTTTACATATTGTAGCCCAAAAAACTTCTACAGTACAGTCTGTGCTTATCAATCATCTGCCCAAGACTAAACACATTGTCAGATATCTTTTTTCATCCTTTTCCTCTTATGTTACTAAAGGTTTGTGCCACCCATTCCCACGTCAAGGAATACTCATAAATCCTCATGCATGCTGCTTGAGCGTTCTGAAGACTAATCAGAACAGGAAGGGATAACAGGACTTTATCTTGAATTTGATAAATGAACCCATTATTCTGATAGGAAGCTGTGAGAAGCCACAGCAGGGCCTGCACTCTTGATAGTTTATGTAATGTGGTGTAAAATTATTTCAGGATACAATAACCTAAACAGTCACAACCTCTCACCGTCAATAAAATAGACTTCTTAAAGCTGGACAAACTGACTGTTACATAAGTAAGGGTTAAAAATAATTAGTAAAAAAATAAAATACAATGATCTTTTTTTTTCTACGCACGCATTGCAGCAGTTTGCTAAAGTTTTTTATAAAAATAATTCATCAAATAAAAACTAGAACTTTGTCAAACTTTAAAGTAATTTTTCTAAAATACAAATTAAATTCTTAAATTTGATGTTAAAAACATGGAAAAAATATATTGTTTTAAACATTTTTGATAATGATTTCAAATATTTGACCAATATGGCACAAATAATTTTGTCAAAGAAATTCAAATGTTCTATGAAAATCTTTATTTTAATTTTGTGAACTTTAAATAAAACTTTTTCATCATCTATCTAACAATATTTCAAGTTTTTTCAAAGGTTTTTTAAAAATTTCGAGGTAAAATTTCAACTTTTCAATTTACAATCTTACCAACATGGAACGCAAGTTTAGATTATAATTAATAACAAAATTGTATTTTTTGTATTATTGTTAAAACTATAATATTTGGTGTAAAATGTGTAGAAATTATATATTTCCAAAATGGTTCATTATACAATTACTACAGCAACAAAAATAGAATATTGTGAAACAACTGCAATTTCTTTCTAAAAACTTTCCCATAATTTGTAGAGAAAAATGTACGTGAGATAAAGTTTGTAATTTATTTTGATATTTGATTTTTTTTCATGGCAAACATTGTAACAATTTGTATTCTGTAAATAAAAAAATTATATTTCAATGAAATTTCTCTTTTCCTTTTTTCCATACTAAATGTTGATAAGAACTTTTCATCATCTGAGATTTAGGCATGCAAAATCTGCATTTTGTTAAATAAAATTCCAAATAAAAGTTTTGTAATATATTTCTTTGAATGCAATGATTTCATGAGACATACACGAAAGATTGAATACAAAAACTTTTTAGGGATTATTTTACCTTGTATTTTGCCAACATTGCACGGAAAAACTGAATTGCATTAAAGAAGTCCAAAATGTCGTTCTCTAAAATGTTTTTACTACGCTCTTATGAGAGACATGCTGAAAAGAAAAAACTTAACTAGACAAATATGGCATACAAAATATAGAGATTAAAAAAAAGAAATCAAAAGGTTTTGTTTGTAGAATTTCTTAGAATGCTACAACTTGCTTAAAAAACATACAGAAAAGATCTGTCATTTTCTCATCTGACAAAAAAACTCAAAAATTTGTTTTTCTGAAAAAAAAAACCTGTTATGATTTAATTTACTGGAGGAACATGTTTAATATATCTTATTTAACTTGGAACATTTTTTTTATATTTTGAACAACGTAAAAATTGAGATTAATGAAAAAAGTAAACAAAAAAAAAAATCAGGATTTTGAGAAAAGCACTCCAACAGTTCATTTTTTAAGAAAATGTAAGAATTCTATAATTGGGTGAGGAACATGCAGAAAAGAAAAAAATTCTCCTTCCAAAATTTGGATTAATTTAGACATTTTCAATGAAAAATTTCAACATCTGGCATGGCCTGCAAAATTCCAAAACAAAAAATTCAACAAAAAAACAAAAACAATAATTTCTAAAACTATTAATTTGGTAAGACATATGCAGAAAACATAAAAATTGTTTTTTTTTCAAATTATGAAATGATAAAAATGTCTTCACATGGCATGAGAAATTCTGATTTTGCCAAAAAATACTTTTTTCTATAAACATTCATGGATTGCTCTAATTTTTATGAGTAACAAAAAGAAAAATATCAAAATTGGGAAAAAAAATCCAAAAGCATCTTTTGCCCACATCTGGGCTAAAGTACTTTTAAGATTCAAATTTTGTTTAGAAATTTAACATAAAGTAAAACTTTTCTTCATTCTGTAATTTGACCAGAAGCATGCAACAAAGCTGATTAAAAAAAAAAAAATCGTTCAAAAAAATTGACCAACATGGTATGCAAAATCTCACCTTTGTGAAAAAAAAAATGTTATTTTTTGTAAAATATATTTTAGAATGATGTGATTTGTTTAGAAAATTCTCATATAATAATAAGCTATTTTGTAGAATGTTGAAATTCACACAAAAGACATTAAAAATGTTTTCTCAACATTTCTCAACCAATGTGACACGCAAAATTTGAATTTGAAAACTCAAATATTTTAGAAGCTGGAGGAAGCTAGAATTTGGTGAAGAAAAAAAAGCATTTGAAAACTTTTTTGAAAATAGTTTATCAACATGGTATTCAACTTTGCATACCAACATTTAACAAAAATTGTAAAAAAAAAAATTAGAATTTTTTTATTTTTTTCAAATATTTTGATAAAAACCTACCAAAAATAACTCTTTAATAAATTTGAATTTTGTCTCAAAATTCCAACTTTTTTCTGATAAACTTGTCAATGCAGAGGATTTTTAAAAGAAATGTATTGTATTTTCTTATTATTTCACTAATAGGCACACAAAATGCCCTTTTTATAAAAGTTTTTAGAATGCTCTTATTTGGACATAAATATGCAGAAATTAACAAGTTTAATTTTATGGGTATTACAAAGATTTTTGACCAAATCCCTCTACTGATAAAATCCAAAATTTGAATTTGGTAAGAAAAAAATTCTTAAAAATATTTACAATGGTTCAAGTGGTTGGCAAATATCTATATATATATATATATATATATATATATTTATGTACTGTAATCCCTTCATGAAAATTCTTTGAAATCAAATCATGGAAAAGATCGGACAAAAATAACTAACCAACATTTAAAGAAAAGAGGTTCAAAAATTACCAATGAGAATTTTCAAAAAAATGTTCTGACTTAATGAGTAACTTTTTTTAAAAAAAGTTGATCTCTATAAAGTTTATTTATAATAAAATTATTTGGATTATTTTACCATAAAAAAATCTCAAAATGTCCAAACTTGAAAGTAAGTAAAACTTTTTTAAAATATCCATCATAATTATCTGATGTTAAAATATATATTTTTTCATATTAGGACCAAACTTGCTAAACTGGGATTCTTCAAACAAGATATCAAAATGACTTAATTAAAAAATTTAATATAATTGTAACAAATGAGCACAAAAACTGCTTTTCATCGTAACTTGAAAAAACCCAATCATGCCGCCATGGCATTGATGAAAAACTTTTAAAAACTGTCTAATAAAAGCCTCAGAATGTATCAAAATGTCATGTTTAATACTTTGTGCA
>JAFBJS010009579.1:104769-131518 GCA_016785265.1 Paraplagusia blochii | reverse complement strand
ACATTCAAATAAGATAAAATTTTGAAAAATAATTTTTCAAAGATTTTCATAAAAAAATTGTATTTCCTAAAGAAACATACGGTTTTGACAAAAATTTCCTCCAATTTTTTTTTTTTTACCAAAGTTATAAGTTTTGATTAGAAACATCCAGAAAAGATAAAATTTTGAAAAATATATTTTCAAAGATTTTCATCCAAATGTTGGTATTTCTGAATAAAATAGGGTTTTGAAAAATTTTCCTCCAAATTTTTTTTTTCCAAATTTGTTTCAAAATGATATATTTTGATGAGAAACATCAAGAAAAGATAAAATTTTGAAAAATATTTTTTCAAAGATTTTCATCAAATGTTGGTATTTCTAAACAAAACATAGAGTTTTGATCACAATTTCCTTCAAAAAAATGTTCCCAAACCTTTTCCCAAAATGATGTATTTTGATGAGAAACATTCAAATAAGATAAAATTTTGAAAAATAATTTTTCAAAGATTTTCATAAAAACTTTTATATTTCTTAAAAAACATACGGTTTTGACAAAAATTTCCTCCAATTTTTTTTTTACCAAAATTTTAAGTTTTGATTAGAAACATCCAGAAAAGATAAAATTTTGAAAAATATTTTTTCAAAGATTTTCATCCAAATGTTGATATTTCTGAATAAAATAGGGTTTTGAAAAAATTTCCTCCAAAATGTTTTTTTCCAAATTTGTTTCAAAATGATATATTTTGATGAGAAACATCCAGAAAAGATAAAATTTTGAAAATTATATTTTTTTAAGATTTTCATCCAAATGTTAGTATTTCTGAACAAAACATAGGGTTTTGACAAAAATTTCCTCAACATTTTTTTTTCCAAAATGATATATTTTGATGAGAAACACCCAGAAAAGATATTTTGAAAAAAAAAATTTCAAAGATTTTCATAAAAATTTTGGAATTTCTAAACAAAACATTGGGTTTTGATCAAAATTTCCTCCAAAAAATGTTTTTCAAAACCTTTTTCACCATGATATATTTTGATGAGAAAAAATTAAAGCAACAATTTTTTTTTTGAATTTTAATAATTTTTTTACCATCTGTTACCAACCATTACCATTCTGAAATCTTTAATTCAGAATTGTATATCGTTTGTATAATTTTCCGTAAATAAATAAACTGTATGACCAAGCATACATGCTAATGTAGGGTTTTCACTGAAAAATTAAGAATAAAATAAAAAAATCTGATTTGTTTTTTTCTTATTTTGGCTTTTCTTTCAGAAATTACCATAGTTTAAAAAATTAAAAAAAAAACTACATGGACAAATTTCCTTTTGAAACTTGAATAAAATGCAAAAAGATTTAATGATATATCATAATACATACATATAATACATTTTCACCTTCCAAAATTATGTGAAATTATGATTTTTTTCAACAAAAGACATTTTTTTAAAAACTATTTCTACTATTGTCATTTCTGTTATGCATCTTAAAATTACAAATGTCAGAGATGGAGATCTTGTCATTAGACTCAGAAAATGTACAGAATAGATCAACATAGAACTATAACTTCTTGGAAGTATCCTTCAACAAATGATGAAAGCAGGAGGCAAGGTTTTGATTTTGGACACATTTATTTTAAGAAAATATTGACAGGCAGCGTTAACAACTATTTACAGCAGTTTCACTCATGGACAAAAATGCCCACAGTGCGGGATGAATGAAATTCAACCTTAACTTTAGACATGAAGACATGTCTTCTCTGGTCGTCTCTCACTTCTTGGACAGTTTTGCTTGTTTATTTTTGGGAGGAGCCCATTTCAGAAAGATGGTGTCCACTGTTAAAAAAAAAAAAGACAGCATTTTGTTAGGGAAGCCACTTGTCCGAGCGTGTCTCCATCAATGTTTCAACATCTGGTCCTGGACCAGGTCCAGAGGCACCCACCTGTGATGGGGGGTCTTTTGTACTGAGCGCTCTTTAGATGTTCCTCCACCAGTTTGGGCGTCACACAGATGACATGCTGGCCTTTCCAGTACTTAACCATGTTGAGGGACTGCAGCGTGCTGATGATGTCACTCTGGGTGATGCTGGTCATCTGACTGTGGACACAGAGACGGCGGCAAGATCAACATTTGAACACTGGCTCAGCCTGGACTGGATTCCTCTGCCGTTGTTTGTCACTACCTGAGGTCTTTGATGGACAGTGTTCCTCTGAAGTCCCTCAAGATCTCCAGTAGAACCCATGACCAGTAGCTCCTGTAGCTCAGCTTCCCAAGGTCAGATAGAGGTTTCTCTGGAGAACCTACCGTGTTCTCCAGCTTTGACAGCTCATAACCTGCAAACACAGAGAAACATGATGACGTGTCCACAGACTCTGTCCCCAAGTCTCACACACAGACAGAACACTTACTGAAGGCGATAAGAAACTTCCCGTAACCTCTGCGTTGATACGGCGGCAGTGTGAGAATACACGCCACATTGTTTCCGTCTGGAGACTCTTTCTCCTGAGAACAAACCCAGAAGATACAGCCAGAGTCAAATGGGTGGAGTTTACAGATGTCTGTGGAGATATTTCTCCGTCTCTCAAACACAGTCTTACTTTGGAGAAGTATCCTACGATGTGGGCTCCGTGTTTGTTGACTTCCGTCAGGATGTAGAAGATGAACGGCTCCACGTCAAAGTATAGAGTCTTGTGGTCCAGGAAGAGTTTGGCCAGAAGACACAGGTTCTGACAGTAGATCTACACACACACACACACACACACACACACACAGACGACATCATTGTCACTTTGTGTTTGTGGTTATTTGTTCAGATGAATTGTGGCCAAGACTCAGGTCCAGTTTCCAGATCTGTGTCACTATAAAAGTTGTTACTGTCTCACCTTGTGGTCTCGTCCGTCCACCTCGAACACTGAGATGTTGCTGCGTCTGTAGATCTCCTTTCCTGGCGGTTGTCTCCACTGACAGTGAGCCTGCGGAGACACAGACACAGAAGTTCTGGTTCAGACCAGTTTAGGAACAACCAAAACAAATCCTTAATTCACAATGAAACGGTTGAGTCAAAACTTTTTTTTGTCTAGAGAGTGTGTTAGAGACAACTCACCAGATGATGTCTGAAGGTCTTCTCATACTTCATGTATTTCAGGCAGTACTCGCAGATCCACAGCTTGGGCTGTTTTCCGTAATCTTCGGGGAACGGTGAGAAGTACCAGGCGTCGATCTCAAAGTTCCCGATCTGGATCTTATCCACGTATTTGACTTTGGTGATCTGTCACGGCAGAAGAGTTTGATCATTAAAGATTCACTGAAACTGTGAATTTTGTTGAGTTATTTGAGTAAAAATCCTGACTAAAGCTGTTGTACTATAGACAACATCATGTGATCTGTACTGTTACTGTACTGCAGTAGAAATGAAGACGTGCTCTACTCTTCTTCTTACCGCCTCGTGTTCTTTCTCCAGTGCAGCTGTGGTTGGGTCCATTTCTGCATACGTCTGAATAAAGACAAACACATGAGGAATATCACTGGTTCAGGGATCAATTCACAGTTCACTGTTTAAAGGATCGTTTGTTCCACAGTTATTTTGTGTGATTTTTTTTTACCTTCTGCACGTGGTTGATTTCATCGTGCTTGCGCTTCTGGTTGCGTGTGATCTTCCTCTCCGGCTGTTCTCCCAGGTCACCGATGCCGCCCATCTCAGTGCTCTTCCTGACGGCGTCTTTCACCGTCTTTGTCAGAGCCAGACGACCCTTTCCCACCCACTCATCCAGACGTCTGTTAACTAGAGTTAAATAAAACACTGTTGTCAGTCAACACAACAAACAGGGGAAAAACTGCCAAGTCAAAAGTGTTTGAAAACAAAAAAAAAAAAACACACAAACCATATATTGTCTGAATGTTTTTAAAAATCTAGTACTCACATCCGACATAGTGGACGTAGAACTCCTCCCTGCCTTCTTGCTCGTTCAGTCGAGACTGAATCACCTCTGCTGTGTCTGCAAAATAATAAAAAAGTCAGTGGACATTGTCAGTCAAGATGGAGAGAGACAATCTAAGGCAGAAATGGGCAAAAATATGTGGCACGGAGGCAAAGACAAGAGCAGAAAGATTGAACAATTGTGTGAACCTTGAAAAAATGAGGTAAAAGTTATTGGGAAATTCTGACATTAGAAGGAAAAGACAAAAGGATAAAGATAATAACAATTAATAGCATCATTTGTCAGTATTTCTCAGTATCGAACGCCAGCTTCCTGCGGGACAGGCGAGGGATACTTACAACTATACTAAAGAGGAGATAAACTAGGAGGAAGTAATAGTGCTCAAAGGGCCGTATCCGGCCCGCGGGCCGCAGGTCTGTTCTAAGGCATAAACAACCGATGGGATCAGTACCACAAGAGGGCAACCCAGTAAACATCAACGTCTTCCTGACAGTAAAGTCGTTCTTCTGGAGTCCTTAGCTTAATAATATATTATTAATATATTAACAGGCATTTACTTCCTCCTAAACGTATGGACTACGTGTTTAAGTGAATACAAACTCGGTAATTCTGCGTAACTCTGGTTTATTTAAGTAAAACAGGCAGCGATGAGAGTGAGGTGCAGCTTACGCCAGGTCTTGTCGGTTCTTTGACACAGATACGTCTCTCCGATCTCCACCGACACCTCCTGCTCCCGACCCAGTATTCCACCTTCGTCTGGCGTGTGCCGACTGCCCGGGTCCCCGGCTTGTGTGACGCCCCTGACCGCCTCAGCCTCGTCTTCTTCCCCGCCGCTGCCGTTGGAGGAGCAGGGAGCCTGGATGCTGCTGTCACCCTCCGCCCGCTCGCTCTCCGTGTGGCTGGAGTCCATGTCCATGTCCATGTTCCTTCTCTCCAGGTCTTTGTGGTCACAAAGGGAAACTCTTTATACCCGTTAAACCCCAGAAATCGACTCAGAAACGGGTTGAGCTGGATAAAACGGACCTGTGTCGATCAACAACAAATAGCAAACATGGCGCCTCTAACATTTTCTCCTTCGTTGTTTTTAGTTGTTAAGGAAAACGTCGGTTTGGACGCAATGTCGCCCCCACGTGGCGTGGCGCCGCTCTCCTTCTGACCTGTCTGAAAGCACAGATTCCACGCATGTATTATGTTTTGGTTCTTTATTACATATTGAATTTTGTATAAATATCGAAATATTGTCTTTAAACGTCATAATTAGAGACGTAAAATTATGAATTGCCTGCATTTGCCGTCATCACAAGAGGGCAGTGTTGCACAAGTGGGTCAAAGAACCGCTGTAAAAGAAAAACAGAAATAAACAGACAAAACGTGTTGTGCCCGTTGTAAGGACGAGAAGAGGTGTGGACAGTGTGTATTGTTTGCCTCATATTGAACGGGAGATGACGGAAGTCAACACGGACTTAATCGTGGGAGAATTCCAGCGACATTTTTTCTCCATGACTCGTCTGCCTTCTTTCCCCTGGGCTGTAAGTTTCAACAAATCTTTTTTATTTTCTTCACGTGTCACCGTTGACTTCTCTTTATTTTTACACATGTTTTTCAGTCAATTAAAACCCGGTTTTCGTGTTCGGTCCTCAGAGGTTAAAGTCCGACTGGAGAAGAAATACGACTTTGTCTTCTTCTCATTTCAGTTTTCCTCTTTTCTTAGGGGGTTGCCACAGCGAGTCAACTATTTCCATCACAGCCTGTCCTTCATGTCCTCAACTCTAAATAAAATATATGACTTTATGTGATGTTATTACCGGACAACAGCAACTGAAGGTTTGGAGAAACCGAGAAGATGCTCTAAGCCAGATTAAGATGGTTTGGACATGTTCAGGGAAGGGACAGTGGTTATATTGGGAGAAGAATGTTAGACATGGAGCTACCAGGACGAAGAGGAAGAAGTTGTTGACTTGCTGTGGCAACCCCTGAGAGAGGGGACAATCTGAAAGGAGAGGACGAAGAAGTAATGTTATTACCAGTGTCCTACAACATTGGTTGGCCGATATAATAACATTTAAACTCTGTCATCTTATCACCAGTCTCTACTAGAACATCTGCAGGGAGACACATCGTCCCAACTGATTTCAGAAATCCTGGACCAGGTACAGTCCAAACAACCAAAGCCAGTCGTGAATGAGTGGACATTTAATCTGAAAACAAAATCTTCATCTTCATCGTAGACGTGTCGTCACTCACTGTGCAGGAAGTTCCCTCCTTCAGTCAGATACAGGAGACTGTTCCTCTCTCAGCTCATCAAACAGGTCAGTGGTTTTTTGTTCTGAATCTGGTTTCCTGGGTTTGGACCTTAGAACTCGCTGTTTTAGTTGGACATTTTTACATTTACAGCAGGAGGAAGCTGAGGCCGAACCTCTGGACGAGCTCTACGAGGCCTTGGCAGAAGTTCTTGGAGCTGAGGAGGCCAACGAGTGCTACAAGAACTATTTACTGGTACTAATGTCATCGGACACTCACTCTATTCGCACAGCAAAAGACAAAAGGAATTAAAATAAAAATACAACGACTGTACACAATTTATTTTACCTTTCTCAGCCGCATGGGGGAGCTGTTAGTTTGTTAGAGAACACAGCTCTAATCTCACAGGGAACCACGGGCCTGGTGACCTGGGAGGCTGGACTCTACCTTGCTGAGTGGGCTCTGGATCATCAGGAGGTCTTCACTGGCAGGTGACAACAGAACCAGACGATGTCCAGAAAAGTCCAGAAAGACTCAGGCTTGATGATGTCTTTTTTCCCCCCAGGACAGTTCTGGAGCTGGGCAGCGGCATGGGTTTGACAGGCATCACTGTCGGTCGCTGCTGCAGCCCCAGAACTCTGGTCTTCAGCGACTATCACCCCAGTGTCCTTCAGAAACTCAGAGCTAACGTGCGGCTCAACGGTCTGACCAGCAGCACGCCTGTGGTCAGAGTGGAGCAGCTGGACTGGACACAAGCCACTGAAGAGGAGTTGGAGAAGATTGGAGCGGACGTCGTCATCGCTTCAGGTCGGAGTAACTGTATGTCAGCGAATGTTACTGTGATAGTTTTAGGAAGGAGAACCTGAATGGACCATTGACACCTGAGACCAGGATGTTAGTTGTTAAACTTGGACATTTCCATCAAGACTGTTTATTCTTCAGGTAACTATAGTCTGTACAAATGTAACTCCTGATCAAGTCGGGTCACTTCCATCCGCTTCTACGATTTTTTTTTTTTTTTTTTATGCAGACCTGAGTCCAAAGACTCACGTTTCAGTTCATCATTTTGAGGCACGAGTGCTAGTTCTGCAAATAAATGTCTTTAAGGATTAAATAAAAAATCTACACAGTTGGGAATTATGTTCTGGTCGTTCCAGATGTGACGTACGACCCTGAAGTAGCAAGAAATCTGGTGACAGTGGTGTCGAAGCTCATCAGGAGCTCTGGTCCAGAAGTCTTCATCTGCTCCACCATCAGGAACTTGGAGACACACAGTGGATTTAAGCAGCATCTCGGTGAGAAACCTGTGTCAAAAATAAGCAGAAATTATTTAAAATACAAAGCTATATTTTAAATTATTTGACCAAATCTGCAGAAGCTGTCATTAACATGTTTGGGAATAGTTGTCCTTAAACGCAACGCCTGAATTTTGTATCTCAAGTCTTTCCTGCTTGTTGTCTTCTAACCAGAAAATGCTGGAATCAAGCATAGAGTGATCACAGGGGGCGCTAGTCAAGTGTTTTGCTACGACAGAAGCTTGATCATGGAATTGATTCAACTGTACCGATGACAGGACCTTCACTCAACAGTTCTCTCAGAACTAAGACCAGTGTGTTTGTATTTATTCATGTGTTCATTAATCAGTGGTACATTTTTTTAAAATAAACCTTATTTAATTATTTAAAAAAAAATTGATGTTTACTTTTTTGGTGTCTGTAAACCTTGTTTTATGGGACCAGGTAGTGAGGATTATCTGGAAACAGCAAAGAGAGGCAGAACATTCTGATCCCAGTTGTCATCCCAGCGTTGCCCCCTGCTGGAGCGGAGGTTTCTTCTGAACAAATCGAGTTGTCCTTCTGTGGCAGGAAACCCAGAGAGTAAAGACTGGAAATAAAGAAAGGTTAAAAAAAAGATTTAAACAACTTAGAGAACAAAAAAATAATAATTGCAAGACTTCTCATTTTTGACAACTTTGGACCAGGTGACCTGATAGAAAAGTCTCTTAGAATCAGTCTCTGGGACTGATCTCTGGTTCACTGAACATCCTACTGTTGTTAAAGGAAACTCCAAATACCTGATGACCATAGTCTCACCTGCAGCTGCTGAGCTAGTTCCTGAGAGTCTCTGAAGATCAGGCCGTTCTTCTCAGGTTTCACCAGCTCCTCTAAACTGAAGACAAAGACAGAACCCACTCTCAGCCCACAGACTTGACACAGTCACAACCAATTCATGGATCCACTTCAAATACGTCTCAACTGTGTCTTGTTTGTCATATTAATCAGAATGAAATAAATTAAAAAAAGGACAAACGTCTGACCAGTTGAAGTGGACGGCACAGACGGGCAGACAGCAGCCGAACATGTCCACCACCTTCATGGGGAGATCTAAACCACTGGACGACTTATGGAGACAGACTCCCAGGTCTGCTGCCCCTGGAGGTCAAAGACAACCAGGGTTTGAACCACACAGCAGACATTCCAGTGAAAATTAACTCTTCTTCAGTGAGACTGACCTAATAAAACAGGATAGTCCTCAGGCTCCAGCCACGGTGTGCAGATCTTCACGTGCTCCAAACACAGAGAGTCAATCAACTTCCTGTAGTGTTCCTTCTGAGGACCTTTACCTGTGTGTGTACACACATATACATTAAATATGTACTGTATATGTAGAAAGACTGAGTCCTCTGCAGAGTTTCTCACCTGTGATGACACAGACTAGAGATGGTAACAGAGTTTCTCCTTCTCTGATGAAACCTTCATAATCTGAGGAACAGAGTGAGAAATAAATTCACTGTCTTTTGACTTTGGTCTGTGAGATTAAATGAACCTTTTCAGATTTGTTTCTTGTCGCTGTGAGAGTGGTTTTTAAGGCAGCTTTACCCTCCAGAGCTGTCAGCAGGATGGAGAAGTCTTCATCCTCTGTGGGAAACAAATAGAAAAAACATTAAATTATTATAAATTTAAGAAGAAAAAAGTAAAAATAATTAAGAAATGTGTAGAAATTTAAAATTTGTGAAGAGGTGAATGTCTCCTCCTCACCTGTCCAGCTGGTGCTGCTGATGAGCAGAGCTGGACGACCAGGCCTCAGACTGACACAGTCATGGACCTGGTCACGCTGAGAAAACACTGTGGTCTCTGTTTCTGATCCCTGGTATCTGGAAATTCATCAAGAAGCTCCATCAACACCATGAACACCTCACAGAGAACCACAGGTTCTCAGTTTCTACACCTACATCAAAAATATTACTCAAAATCCATGTCAAATATACAATTGTCAGCCTCACAGTGCCCCCCAGTGGTTCTACGTGAAAATAACATTATGCCTATAAGAAAGTAAAACACTGATCACCCCTGGCCTTAAACATGCAGACTTAACACGGGAAAATGGCAACAGCGCCCTCTTACCCTTCCAGCTGAAACTGTGGGTGTGTCTGAGCCAGCTTCATGAACAGCAGGTGTCGCTGTTCCACTGAGGTTTCTCTGAAGATGGAGGCTGGTCGGTCGTACAGAGTGGTGGCGCTGTCGATCATCAGCAGTCAAAGTTTTAGAGCAAATCCATTATAATGACTTTGTCTGAAATCTAAAATGTTTTGTCCATGTTTCTCATTTTAACATTAGTAAAAGTATTTTGATTAATTTGGAAGTCACTTCAAGTTTATTCATTAATACACACCTGATGCCCCAGTTGGACTTCAAGTCGTCCTTCATGGCATTGGTGACACAAAGATGACAATCAGCTAGACGACCAAAGAAACGCTCGTACCTGAAAGATGTGTCAATAAAAACTAGCTCAATAAATACAACACTGCCTCGTGTGGTTGCCCTCAATCACTGCAGTACTGACCACTCAGCCACCCGGACCAACAGGTGTCTTGGTCCATGACTCAGAGCCATGATGGTGTAGCCGTAGTTGTGCCAGTCAAGGATGAGTTTACTGCCCCGCAGCAGGCACACCAACCAGGCCATGGCCATGCTGGGGAGACCAGGAGGGTTCTGGGAAAAGAGTCCAGTTTTTCTCAACATGTCCTGGATTTGTTAGCATCTCCGCTTCACTGTATGAACATGACTCTGGAACACACCTGGAGCAAAAGGTAGTCCTGCAGCTCCATGTTTAGGAGCAGAGACAGAAGCTGCAGACACTGCAGTATCACCTTGGTCACATACGTCAGCAGCTTTGGTCCACCTGAAAAACACAAGAAAAAAAAATTAGTCATTTTGATTAAGACTAAAAACAAAGACAAACAGAAGCTGCCATCATAACAACAGTTACCTCTGAAACCTTTCACCTCAGTGATGGGAACAATCCTGATGTTCTCTGCTCTCAGCACATCCTGGTGAGGTTTGGAGTCTGAAAAGTAAAGACTGGATTCTTCTTCTTCTTCTTCTATGGATTCAAGTTGTCACCACGTAGTTCATTTCTCTGTTACGTTCTTACCTAAAAACCCGACCAGGGTGACGGAAAATCCGCGTTTGCTCAGGGATAAGCTGTGGTACTGCATCCGTGGACTGCGACCCACGTCTCCCAGCACCAGAACACACACCCGCCGCTCACTGCCACCGCCCCTTCGCCGCAAACTGCGCCAACCCAAGGTCAGAAGCAGCGACAACAGCACGAAACACATCCAGAGCCAACTTACATCTATCTGCGACCCCGGAAACATGGCTAAAAACATAGTTATTGTGGTAAATACGAGGAGCAGACAAACGCCGGTGTCGAGAGACGCCATGTTTGTTTATAGTCATTGATGACGTGGCCACGAAGAAGGCGGGGCCAAGAATTTAAAGGAACCGCAGCCGACTTGAAGACTTCACGGCGGCTGATTTTACAGTTTAATGTATGTTTAAAGTAAATATATTTGTTAACATGAAAAAGACACATCTTATTTGGTTTCATCTAATGTTTTTAACTTAGGACACATGTTCGTGTTAGTTAAAAATAATAATTATAAATAATACAATTTTATTAAAACAACTTGTCTATATTTATATTGAATACATACTGTATATATTTTATTTCAATTATATTCCACAAATATTTGACGTCACGCGGTCGCCCTCCAACTGGCACCGCCCACTCGGTGTGTGCTGGAGAATCTCAGTGTGACACTGTTGTTTTCTCCGCATTATTCACGGGTTCAGTGACAGTAGCGGATGATGCGGACGGTCGGGCTGCGGTCGGCCGCGGTGCTGGCCCTGCTGCTGGCCTCGGCGCTGCGGTGCTCTGGGGCGGAGATGATCGACGAGATCCTGAACAGCCTCTCCAACGGAGCAGCGTTTCTGGAGCGGCAGCGTGAGCACATCAACCTGGACGGGGTGGTGGGCTTCCTCATGCTGCAGGGTAGGTGCAGACAAACCAGCTGCTGCAGAGGTGGTACCAACCGGATGTGGAGGGAGGTTGTCCACAGCTTTGAACAGCAGTGAGGCTCAGTGTCTTCAGGGTCATCCATGGTCATATATTTAGAGTTCTCCTGATATTTCATTTACTAAAACATCGTGAGTTTGTATTGACGAGTAGATGAAGTAACCAAATGATAATGATCTGAGAAATGAAAAATAAAAAAGTCCTGAATGGTGTTTTGAAATAGAAACAGAGCAAAGTCTGTCCCAGACAGAGAGACAAACAAACACTGACTGTCCATTCTGTCTTATCTTCTTGTCTCAGCTGAACTGAAGGAAGCAGTTCGGACCTGGCCTCACACCGACATGGTCAGCTGGTCTCAGAGAACCACTGCCGTGGCGCTGGTTCAACGCCTGGACCAGAGCTTTGAGAAAGCTGTGGTGGCACTTCAGCAGAATGACCCTCAGTACTACAGAGGTGAGACTCCACGGCCCACGAGCCTGAGATGTTAGTAAACTAAAGTTGGTTCAGACCAAGTGGATTTATTGTGATGACGCTGAAATGTTGAGAACAGTCAGAGATGATCTGTTTACTCATGGTTCACCTCAGAGTTCGAGCCCCTGCTGTCCTGGAGGTTCTGGTCGGTTCCTCAGGAGTGGAGCTCCACAGATCCCAGCCTGGTCTACTCCACCACTCTGTCCACGGAGTGCTACGATGAGCAGCTCAGCGACAAATGTCTGACCCTGCTGCTCGGAACCTGGTACCAAAACAGAAGAACCAACAAAATATAACCATAACAAAATCCCAATCAAATCATTTTCACACACACACACTGTCTCACTCAAACAGGAAGACCAATGGGACGCCCTGCATCGTCACCAAGCCCTGTCGGGACACCATGACCCGCTTCGGATGTCCACATTACTCCCTGTCCCACCAGCTGCTCTTCTTTATGATTGGAAAAATGGTAAGTTCTAAACATGATGTGAGAAAATGCTGGTAGAACATTTTTTTTTTTATAAATGGTCATTTCTCCATAGAGAGGTTGCACCAACCTGCTGAAAGGTGACACTCGAGCATCCAGGGTCAACATGACGGAGAGGAACTATGAGAAGATCTTCTGCTCCAACATGATGAAGACCAACCAGGACATTGTCCGAAATGGCCTGAACCAGCAGAATGTGGACATCTTTGTAGAAAACAGTGAGAATATCTGACAAACTTTTTCAGGAGAACGTCTGCTGGGTTTTACAAGAAAATTTTATAAGCTTCTATAAAAACCCTTTTTCTCTCTTCTAGTCCTCATCTGTGGATTGGCTGGATTTTCTGACTTCTTCAAAACGGATTGGCTGCAGCACATCCTGCAGCTGCAAGACAACGACCTTGGCTGCTTTGGCAGAGACCGTGAGTCTTCTCATCATGAGCTATCGTTCAGGTTACCTTCTGGTCCATGATCCTTGATTGTGACATGAGTGAAGGTGAGACTGTGTTTTCTAGAGAACATTGTGTCTCAGATGATTGGAGATGAGCTGCTGGAACAGCTGCAGCCACAGCTACAGCGCAGGGTGAAGAGGAGGGAGAAGATCCTTCCAGGTCAGTCCAAACCTCAACAGCGGGTATAAAATGAGAAGATAAGCTTGAAAGTGTTTTATATGTTTCTTGTCTTTGTGATATGTTTTCAGATGGCTGCTCCAGTCACATGACTGCGGTGGCGGTGGGCGCTCTGGGAGGATACCTCAACTACTTCCTTGCAGAGCAGGACATCACCAAGAGGCCTCTCTCCTGAGGAAATGCTAAGATCTGGAATAAAACTATGTTTTAAATGTTACATTTCAATCATCATTTATTATTAATAATAATATTAATAATAATAATAGAGTTTTTTGCAGATTCTGTCTGGACTTTTCAATTGTGTTTGTCACATTTATAACGGTTTCCTCATAAGAATTTAGATAAAAACATTTAAACTAATCTTTTTTTTTAACTTAACAGACTTTTTTCTCTGCTGTCTCTTTCTGCTTCATTATAATGATGTTTTATTTTTCCTGGTCCCTGATATTCTTTGAGCTACATTAGCTATCTTCAAATATTATGGCTAACATTTAGCTTATCATACCTTCATATTGTGTATCTAACCATTTTATCTAAATATCTAATTAAAATGCTTTACTTTCTTTCTGCTTTCCTCCCTGCTAACATGAAACGTCCGTTTTATCTAAATTACAGTATTAAATGTGTCCAGAGCCCCCTTGTGGACACACTTATCTAGAGTTTACCAACAGTTTATTCCAATGCCATCTCAGACTGTCATTCAGGAAAGTTCATTAGTAAATATATTGATCAGTTTGGTTCTGTTTGGGCTGAGGAGGAGACAAACTCACGGTTACTTTGTTTTTCTCATGTTATACAACACAGAAGAAAGGAAAGTCGATTAGTTCTGGTTGTGACACAGCAAACTGCTGCTCACAACTAAATGTGACTTCTGCACTTGCTGATCACCACAGTAAGAGGTAGAAAACCCTCTGAACCCAAGGCTGATTCCTTAACCATCCTCCACTGCCTCTAGAATATGAGAAAAACAACAAAAAAACTGTAATATTACACGTGTGTGTAATACAAACTGTTGTTCACACAGATACAGATTAACGAATAAAACCAAGTCTGGGAGTTTGGTTTTCATGGTTCAATAAACAAAGGTACAAACCTTTAAAATAAAAAACATTTCTTTGTTGTGTCAGTGTTTGTGAGAGAGAAGGAGGGAAAAGGGGGAGACAGAGAGAGAGAGAGAGAGTTTGTTGATCTGACCTTTCACCTTCTGTTCTGGTTTAACTAAAGTAAACAGTAAAAGTCCTGGTCTGGTATTTTACCCTGAAGATAAGAAAAAGTTGAAAAAGGAAAATATACATGAGCTGAAGGATTTCTGAAAATGGAAGTTAACAAAATTGAGACAAATGTCAAAATGTAGCAAATAATTTCAAACACTTTTATTAAATATTACAATATATAAAAAATATCTTATATATATATGTGTGTGTGTGTGTCTGTGTACCTGGTATCAACATTTTCTACCAAAGTCATATTTTCAAACCTCAGCCCTTGTCTCAGCTCATACCTGAGGGACAGAGTCTGGAGCTCAGTACAAACATGAAGACAGAGTCCATGGGTCAAGTCCAGGTCTGGACTCACTGTCCCTGTTTTGTTTTGTGCGTTACTGTTCATCACTGACATCACCTTCTCCTTGTTAGAGTGCCATCTCTGGCCACAGGAAGTCCATGTTGTTTGGTCCAGTCACGGAGGACGATGACATCACTTGTTCCAGCCAGTCACCTCGTAGAAAAGCGCCTTGACCAGTCGAGCCTCGTAGGTGACGGTGTTCTTACCAATGTGAACGGGGCTTTCCTCCAACGGCTGTTCGATCATGGCTGGAACTTCCCTCCCGTAGACTGCAGGGGGCGACATAATAGACAAACCACATCACATTGTTTAAAAATGATTGTAAAATTCCCAAGGTTGGACTTTTGAGCAGTGAAGTTAAGTCACTTTGACGGGGTTGAAGTTTTGGGTTGAACTGGTTCTTTAGGTTTAGATGTTATGAGGACGCAGGTGTGTTTCCCTCACCCTCACAGTGCTCCAAGAACTGTATACACTCCTGAACCACAGCGTCCCGCAGCATCACCATGTGTTTGGACATGTTCTCCAGCAGAGAGAGGAAACAACGTTTGGCGTAGAACCACGTGTCCGTTCCCAGCTACAGACACAGAAAGACAGAGGGACAGTTTGTTTGGTTTCAGAGGAGCAGGAGGAAGAGGAGGAGGAGGAGGAGGAGGAGGAGGAGGAGGAGGACAGTTGTTGTGTCAGCTGCAGTCTGACTCAGTCAGTTGGAGGATTTACTGTCGTAATGTTGTGGCTTCTTTATTGCAGATGAATGAACTCCCGCATTCATCTGTGACTGCACTGGAAATTAACTGTAATTAAAGATTACTGCGTCACTGAAACCCAGAACAAAGACATTATTATTATTATTAAGGTGTAGATGGATTTTAATTTTACAGCTGGTGATGTTTATGTCTGAGTCAGTACAGGAACCAAAGGTCTCACCTTCTTGTTGTACGGCTCCAGGCTCTTGATGACTCGTGAAATCCCAAAGTCATAATTTCCTTTAGCGCAGTACAACGTCCTGAAACAGAGAGATGATAAAAGTCTCCTCCACACATCACATAGAACAACAGAATGTCCATCGTCTGCTCTGAAAGCCACAACAACAACAACAACAACAACAGACGTCCTGTGGTTCTCACCCGATCACCAGGTTGACGATACACAGGTGAAAGACTTTTTTCTCTGGGTCATCGTAGGAAATCTGCTCCTCCTCTTTCTCGATCTTCCTCATCAACTCCTCTGCCTTGTCACCAGGGGAACAATTGACAAGTTCATTAGATAAAACAACAGAAAAATTAGATAAAACATTCATTAGATTGACTTTCACCTCCTCGTTCTGACTGGTCATGATGTAGGACACACACAGGTTGGCCAGGACCACAGCGCTCACGTTCAGAATCTATACAGAACATTCAGAGAGAAAAAGTACAAATAAATAAAACTAAAAAAAAGATTTTTGTTCAACTCAACTCAACAAGACAAACTTTGGAAAAAATGAAACAACGTCCTAAATGTTTGAGTGCCCCTTGTGGCCACAGCGGAGACAACAGTTAGAGTTCAAATCACACACAAACACAGTCAGAATCTCACACAGACACAGCAAATCCTCTCCAAACTCAGACACAGCAGAGATCTTTGGTCTCTGTTTTTTACCGAGGGTTTGCACTTGCAGGGACACTCCTGAATGTTACACTGCTCCACCTGGACAGAAGGTCAGTTACTCCACAGATGTGGGTTATCTCTTACTTCTAGTGAACGCCCCAAACACCTTCAAAGCCCCAGCACTGACAGAAGAACTCACATTATCGTAGTGTTTCTTGACGATGGGCTCGTAGAAGCCGATGGCGTCTTTGTATTTGTTCTGCATGAAGAGAACGTGGGCTACGTTCAGCTTCCAGGTGTCGTCCTCGTTGCAGACCTCCACCGACTTCCGGAAGATCTTCTCCACCATCTGAAAATTTTCTCGATTCCAGTAGATCTTGGCCTGAGCCATGAGGACCACAATGTACCTGAGGAAAAGGAGATGAGTAAGAAGGTTGATGAGGAGTTTGGTATTTTCTGATATGCGCCCCCAAACAAATTGAAATACTATTGAGAACCCAATGACCTGATGTATATTTTTATCTGTAAAACCCACTGCTGCCACCTAGTGACAGTACACTTGTTACCATTCAAGCTTTAAAGTAGTGGTACACTTTTGTCCAGTGTTCCTTTTTCCATTGGAAGTATCTTATGCTGCTCCACTACTTGAGAAGTACTTTACTGTACTAGGCTAAAATTATTTTTCTTTTTCTTCCACTGTCCACTCACAAAACCACTGATTTTGATAGAGTGGACATGTGACAGAGTCAGGTTACTGAGCCTTCTCCTGGACTTTTACACAACACTGTGGATGTGTGTGTGTTTGTGGGGGTGTGTGGTTCTCTCACTTGTCATGCATCATGTCATAATCGGCCAGTGTTTTCTTCTGGGCTTCATCATCACGAGGAAGTCTGGACTCCTGCAGCTGAGACCCAGGCAGCATCACATTACACACTCATGCATGTTACACACTCCTGTTGTACTTCTTGATAGTAATTCACCTGTTTGCTCAGTTTGCGCAGCTGCTCAGTCAGTTTGGTGTTCATCTCATCAAATTTTCTAAACGCCTGTGGAAAAAGAGACAAAGGTATAAAAATATATATTCAGGTTAGCCTCAGGTGACTGATGTGAAAACACAGCTGCAACTACATGCATGACCACTGTGTGAGGTCACCTCCTCCGGTGCAGTCTGACAGGTCAACAGGGCGTCCAGGAACTCGTACATGTACTGCAGAAGATCAACAACAGGTCAGCATCAAACTAATAGAAATTATTATGGAGATTTTTCTGCTTGTATGAATATTCTTTTCCTAAAAATACAATCATTACCATCTGTGAACAGACTGCCTTATGGGTAACCTCAGCATCAAAGTTTGTCAAATAATTTTAGCCTTATACAGTAATGCACATATTTTCGCTTCAATTCAGCCTTTTTTAGTAAATTTTTCATGCTTTAATTTCTAATTATTTTTTCGTGAGCCAACACTTTATATATTTATCATCTATACCTTAAAGTTAATTTTAAGACAAATGACAAATATAAAAACTCACCGGGGAGAGAAATTTGTAGGTGAGATGAGCGTTTTCTGCCAAGACATCAGCGGCCAGGTCAAAGTACTAACACAGCCATGGACAGAGAGGGGACAAAGACACAGACAGGTAAACAGAGTCAGATTAGGAAGAAAAACAGAGAGATACAGTGTTGTCCAATCCCTGGAGCTGCTGGTTACCTCATGTTTACAGTAGAGCAGCAGAAGGTTTCCAAAAGTGACCGGAGGAAATGACGGCTGCTGCAGAAGGAAGGCCATCTTTTCAAACCCCTCTGAAGGCTTGGTGTCCATGTTGACCAGCGCCTGGTTGTGGAGCGTCACTGGATCCAGTTCCTAAGAAGACATGGAAGAAAAAAAGAGAGAAAAAAGTTTAAAGTGTGTTACATTTCTTTCTCCTGCATAAATACATACACACACACGACCACACACACACACACCTCCTCTGCTCTTGGTGGCATGTCCGTCAAAGCCTCTTGAGCTTCTTTGACTACAATGAAAAATAATTATTTCAATATTCACCACACCTGGATGTCTGTATATGAAACAATGACATTCTTTCAGCGCAGGACGACTGAGAACGTCTTACGTTTCTTCAGCTGGTAGTCGATGGCGGCTTTAAGGTTGAAAGCTTCTATTAACGCCGTCTGCTGAAGCACCAGTGTGTTTCCCACACTGTGGACGTCGATGCCTTCAGTGGCCATCCCCACACTAAGCTCTGCTCCACACAGACACCACAGCCAAGTGGAAAGAGACAGACACACATTACATTGTTAACCAACTGTAACATCTCCATCTAGAGGTCAGGCTAGAAGCCCAAAGGCCACTACAGGCAAATGCTGACGTAGAAGTGGAGAAGTGATTGGTTGGTACCTGGATGTTGCCTGATGCCATGGTCTATGATCTCTCCGATGTGTTTGAGGGCCTGGTCGTAGTTCTTCAGGCTGTAGTGACACAGAGCCACGTTGTAGGACAGTGCTGAAGAAAGAGGATGAAAACCTGCTGTAATTTCACTGGTTCCTGATTGACAGACTATCATCTGTGTGTTTCTTTGTACCAGACACGTATCCCAGCACTTGTAAAGCAGACATGAACTTCTTACAGGCCTCCTCATACTTCCCATCCTGGTAGAGGAGGCAGCCCAGGTTGTAGGTGTAGTCTGGGTCGTCCTGGGGGAGCTGCTCCAACAGAGACTGCAGCAAAACGAGTGAAACACCAAAGGCAGAAATAATGTTAAGACCAGCTGATCTTAAAAATATTCAAACAATCTCTTGGATTATTGACCATTTTTGTACAAGGTTGTTTAATTTGATACATTCAATCGATCAAATATACGTTGCATCACTTATGCCCACTCTGCTAAGGTTTATCACCTTAGCAGCAGAATAATCTTCTTCACAGTATTTGATGCAGGACTGGAGCTTCAGCATCTGCAGAGAGGTAGAGGGAACAGAAAAGGCAGATTATTACAGTTTTGGATAATACTTTTTATCCATAGTTGTTGTTCATCTCATCAGCTTCTGATGGTTGATGGTTCTGTCTAAGGCAGAAGATAATCTACCTTAGTGTGATTGCTGCTGTTGTCTAGAGCGAAGGTGGCCTTTGTGGCCTCAGGATAGGCTCCAGCCTTGTACAGGGACTGAGCGTAGTACAGCTTGTAATCCTCCACCTCTGGGTGGAGCTGTGTGAGGTGCTCGTAGCAGTCGGCAGCACTGCTGAAGTCCTGGATGTGGTAGTAGCAGTAGCCCAGCAGAGACAACGCTGCCCTGGACTGGAACAGATCAGATGGTTCAGACTTGGCTCCATGGAAAAAATCTATCCTGTCTGACATCCCAGAATACAAGTAATTTAATCTGAAGTTATAAAAAAGAATGCAGATCTTTCAATGACCATCAAATCTAGAGCATTGCTTGATAATGCATCTTTCAATTTCAACTGCATAAAGCATGAAAACCAAAACTCAATGTTACATCACAGACTTTACCTTTGAGTGTTTCTGCAGCTGAGCATTGAGAATGTGAATGGCCTCGTTGTGGTGACTTTCTTTAATCTGAAAGACAAAGACACAAAGAATCTCACACAAAATGACCACAGCAGATTGTGATCATATAAAAGCAATATGAAAAATAGTACTATATGTTATTATTTAGAGTGAGAAAATACATTTAAAAAAACCCATTCAGTTCTACTAAATCAGTTGCATTGGAAATATTATTATTTACAGATGTCTTTGTAGCAAGGAATGTGGACAAGGTTTTGCAAATGGATGTATGTTTACGTGTGTATATTTGTAATAAGATGATCCTAGGAATGATCCTAGAGATGGAGCTACCAGGTAGGAGACGAAGAGGAGGTTGGTGGATGCAGAGAGAAATGTTGTACAAAAGCACATTCACGAGACGTTCACATTATTATACATGGGCCTCCTGGAGATATCAGTCATATAGAGCGTTTATGTAAACATACAACTACCGTAATGACTCTATATCTAACACTGCTGTTCGGAACGCAAACAGTAAAATCAACATATTCCTGTTTATTTCTTATGGTTTAAGGAGCGTAAACAAAAGCGACCAAAGTGGAATAAAAAGACACAGAAAGCTTCTCACCAGTTTGTAGATGGTCGCCGTGAACTCCCCGTCTTTTATTGTCGTCATGTTTGTTGAACTGTTTGTTTTACACAACAATTAAAAAGTTTAACTGCGCACGACGAGCTAACATGCTAACGACTGTTGGCGCAGAACTGCTGTCACTAGGCAACAGTAGACACGCCCACAATAAACCAACAGCCATTCAAAGCAGACCTATAGTTAACAGCCAATCGGATGACGGAACTGTGTTAACTAGCCAATCAAAAACAGTATTCAAAAAGATTTTTTTCACCGCAATGAGTTCAGACTTAAACCTTTATTTTTTAAAGTTGTTTTTTTTTTTGAAGAGTTTGAAGTTGTTTTTTCGGTGATAATTGATTTGCTGATTTTTTTCTTAAAATCCTAACAATACTGGACATAAAGTGTTGATGACAGTATTGATAGATGATGTGATGGTTTATTACTTTTTATTCAGTTATTTGTAGACAGACATTTTGAAACTGTCATGATTTATTGTTGTTTATTTTACTTGTAGACAATACATTAAAAATATATTTCAAGTTATGTATTTGTTTGTGTCTGTTTGATGAGGTCACACATTTTAAAACACAAAAAATATTTACACAATGTCATGATATTTGACAATCTACAAAATTTTGTCTGAAAAAAGTTTGCCTCCATTTTACTAGCTGGTTTTATAATATTGGTTTCTAAAAAAATGGTGTATTTTTGTGACAGTCTATAAATTGGGTACATTTCTGTCATCCAGGAATAGTAAGCTTTCTCATTTACAATAGTGACAGAGCTTTGATATTTCTTTGTTTATTTTTGTTGTTTCTTTGGTTCATTTGGTTTTTGGTCATTGGTTTGAGTCATTTTAGAATTGTCTTTTTAATTTTCCTTAAATTTCCCTGATTCTTATTCCTTCTGCAGTAGCCTCATCCTAACCTCTCATGATCTAAACCATATTAAACTATATATTTCCTCCTAAAAAAGGAGCAGAAAGACTATAGACTTAACGAAGCAATGACCTCATAGCAACACACACACACACACACACTGTTCCCAAACAGACCAAAGGTGCTGGAGCTTCGCCTTAAACCTAAAACCACACTATGCTGACCACTGGGCCTCTATAATGATGGAGGGTGTGTATGTGTGTGTATAAATGAGCGTTCTTGTTTTGAAGCAGCAGTTTCTCCAAGAGCCTCTGCTGCTCTGGCTGTTTGGTCCTCAGGTCTTCTCAGAGAAGAAGAGGTTGGTACCAGTAACTGCTGAGGTGAGTCTCACTTGGTTTTCTCAACTCTTCCATCATTGGAGGATTTCTCCAAGGTAACTGTTTGACTTTCTGGGATGAGAAACATTGGAGAAGTAGAGATGAGATTTGATGCTGGTCCAGGCTTGTTGGTTGTCCTCGAATCTGAGTGGACGAGAGGAGGATTAATGCATTCTTTGGTCTGACACAGATAAAGTCTGAATGGTTTTAGCAGAGATGTGGATTCATGACCAAAGCTTTATTTTTGACATATTTTTCTGTTAGCGTTAGTTTTATACTTGCAGTCCCTGAATAAGATACTAACTTTTCTTTGTGATGTGATAAAGTAAAGACTCTTAACTTCTAAGTGGACTCTGGTGATGGAGACTTTTCAACTAGTGGTTTCAACTAGAGGCAGTGAGCAGATGTTTCCTCTGCAGACCCAGCTGGAAGTGCCATCAGTTCCAGTCTGACCTTGAAGCAACCACTTTTCTCTGTCTGCGGTCACTTCAGAAAGCAAGCAGCAGATTCCTGGTGGTCTAACGTAGAGTCTCTCTTTTTCTCCTCTGCTTTATTTTTGTCTGAATGTCCAAACAAAGAATAACAAGGAAATGGTTTGAGGGATCCTAGATCCTAGGTTTCTCTTGGAGTCAGGTATAATCAAAATAAACTGGACCTGACTTCCTAAACTCAAATAAATATAGGCTAAGAGTGAGAATATAAACTGGATTATTTTAAAGAGTTTACGGGAGATACAGTTAGTCAACATCATAACTAAATGGCGACGTATATACATTACTTTTAGGGAAATTAAAATCAGTGGATATGAAAAGTTAAAGGCAAACGTTCTACAGTGAATTTGCTTCACCAACAGCCAATGTTGTGACCTACTGACAGGTGCTGCTGACATCATGACTTTCAAATCCAGTGTTCTTCTGGTGCTGACTCTAACTCTGGTGTCAGTTCTGGCCCAGAGGCGGCGCCCAGCGTCCACCAACACTGACGAGTGGAACTACAGGGATGGCTGTGAGCACCTCTCACTTTTCGCCCTCTTCACTTTGCAGTTTTTCCCTCCATTGACTACACTTCCTGTTTCTCTTCCACAGCCGAAAGGGTAAATATGAGGGGGGTGGCGAACCTGACGCAGGTTCTGGACAACTGGAGGTTTGACATCCTGACCCAGATGAGAGGACTTCTGCAGAACGACCACCAGGCTCTGCTGCCGGACTATGCCAGGTTAACAATAGAAACCTGAGAGTTGTACAAATGAGGGAAGTGAAAAGGAAGTTGGTAAAAGCCTCAATTTGGCTCAGAAAATAACTTGAATTAACTAATAAAATGTTAGTGTAAAAAGTCCAGAATTAACCAAACACGGATTTAAAGTTATTTGGCTTGTTGCCATTGGTTACCCGTAGCTTCGCTCAACACATCCTCTCCTGTGTGCTCCTTCTCCTTCTCCACATCCTCAAGCTTGGCAGCAGTCACTGACCACAGGAAGTTTATGCTCCAGGCTAGAAAAAAAGTCCAATCCACTTCTGTCCTACAGATGAAACTGATAATTAGAATAACATACAAAATAATGTTTCCTGCACCTCAGCAGAGCCCAGAATCAGCGACGTCACCGCGGTCCAGAACCATAACCCACAAAAGCCACCACATCAACAAATGCTGTGTTTGTTTTCAGTCGGTCCAAATCTGCGTTCAATAATTCCAGGTCTTCTTCTCTTTCGTCTCTGTCCAGAATCCAGCCGCTGGCTGAGGCCTTGGACGACTTGTACAAGGAGTTCAACGCCCTCAAAAGTCACCTGGGCGAGTTGACAGAGAAGTTCACCGCCATTGAAACCTTCATAGATGAGGTGAAGGCAGGCCGTGCTGCACAACCTAACCCCGGCCCAGCTGCTGCAGGCCCAGCTCAGGGGGGCGCCACTGTCCCCAGACAGAATACAAGGAGGGTGCTGAAGAAGAAAATACCCTCAAGTGCCTCTTCCTCCTCATAACCAGTCGATGAAGAGCTCCAAAATCCTCTCATGCTTCTTGTCTCACCAACTGACCAATAAGATTCTGTAGATTCCTTCATTAATCAATTCCAATCTCAGCTCAATTTATATTTTATTCTAAGAAACAAAGATGTACTCACCTCTAAAAACACGTTCTACCTGTGAACTCTGTCTGCTTTTATATCCACAGCTTTACTGCTGAATAAAATCACCTGCATCCACCTGTTGTTTGTGGTTTTTGTGTTGATTTTGTGTTTATTTTCTGTCTTGGTCGTTTTTTTCTTATTATGGTTGACTGGTCTATTTGCTGTATCTGGGTTTATTATGGTATGTCTAATGACATCTGCCTGATTGCCATCTTCTTCTTCTCCTTTTGACTTATCCCTTTTCTCAGGAGTTGCCAGAGCGAGTCAACAATTTCCATGGCCTGATTTTACTATACCTTGTAATATTGTTGGTATTCTTATCAATTTGTCCTGAGATATAATTCCAATGAGGCAGTGACTGGATGAGTTTTGGACATAAGTGGCTGTATATTAAAGGGTAAGTCACCAGATGGCAGCATTACAGCTCATACTTTTACACTGCTTTGTTCAGATGAATTTAACCAGGCAACTATTATAACGTTTGGACAATGTCGATAAATTAAATATCAACAAACAGTTGATATCCCCCAGTTTATTCCATATGTCTTTTTTAAATATTATCTGTCTATGTTGTACTGGTGGTAATACTGTGGTAGTTTCGTGTAAAACCGTTGTAGTTGCGCCATCTCCATGGTCATTGTTATGATCCCCGCACTTCAAACGTTGGACCATCGGAGGTTGTCACTCGATAGAAGAGTGATGGATGATTTTATCGTGAAATAAAAAAATAGTCAGACCGACCGAGAACTTTCGCGTCGAAATAGTCGTCCGTATTTTTTTATTTTGTTTTACAAATTCCCCTCGATAGTTAGTTAATGTAAACAGCGATGGTTTATTATTATTGTTGTTGTTTCAACTCTGGCTAAGAAAGTGTTTAGAACCTATTCCACTCACTTTCGATTTCTGAGAATTCCTCTGCATCGCTAACGCTAAAAAAGAAACACAATGGCGGCCATGTTGTTGGGCTGACATCAATCAGCTTATCGATTGGTCTAGCACGATCACGTGTTGAACCGCGCCACAGCTCGTTAGCAAGAACATTATTACGCACTGAAGAAGCTAGTTCTAAAGAAAATGGCTGCCTTTTTGCTCCAAACTTAACTTGATTTATTTATTCTAAAATTCCTTTTAAAATCGTGTAGTTTGGAGTGAAATTAAAAGAGGAGAGGTTGTAGCCATGTCTTGTTTGGAACAAAACGCGAACTCTCGCGTTCTGTCAAAAAAAGGGAAGAAAAAAAACTTTTTTTTGACAAAATGTATATTATCTTCCCATAATCATCACCCTGCAGCCGTGCATGCCTCAACAGTGACGGTATGAGAGCCGTTGTGACGACAGTGGGTGGAGAAGGAGCTGACAGGTGATCACTCCGCCCTCGGCTAGTTGTCTGAACACTTCAGTTCAGAGTTAAGGAGAGAGCATGGCGGTGACGCGGCTGCTCCGGACTGTGGTTCTGCTGGGCTTCATGGTGACCGGTAAGACGAACTCCTGCAACTATCAAAAATGTCGACTGTAGTTCAGTGGTGAGAAGGAGTCGCTCAGACGGATTCACTGACGATGGGAAACTTAAGTACTTTATATCGATCTTTGATTCATCTGCCAGTCAACGATTGTGTTGTAAGCTAAGGATCGAATATTTGTTAAATATAAAGAAAATCACAGCCACATGTTAAGCGTCATCCAACATGAATATTGAAATATATTTCCATAACCACCAGTCAAATAAGCAGTACAATGGCAGGACGTTCAGATTCAGATTCAGATTCTGGTTAATCTGAATATTTTATTGATGTATTTGAAATGTATTATTTTTCTTCTCCATTGAAAATGTAAAAAAAGAACACACCTTTTTTAAATTCATATATGTTTTATACATTTATAATTTTCAATATTTTATTTATAAATGGACTTTGTAGGATGGATTTACTTTATTTGCACCTGTACAGCAGTTTCATTGATTCAGTGATACCAATCAGTGACTAGTATCACCTTCATCATGTGACTTCTGTGTAATTCTTTTTCCGTGATCTAGTGGTTCCCCGAATGGATCAAACATTCTTTGGCTCGTTGTAGATTTACAGGAAGAGTCAGATTTCTTTCCAGATGAATTTGGATAAAGTGAACTGACTAGAACAACATCAAATGATCTCCTTTAAAAAAAGCTTTAGAAGCACAACTATTAGGTTGAACAGCCCACAGTGACCGGCGGTTGGTGAGTTGACTGGACAAAGGGTGAGGGGCAGGTGACTATAAACAGGGCCTGGTCTTGATGTACAGTATTGTGTGTCAGTAAACATGGTAACGCACTGATGTTTAGACCAGCAGATCCAGAGTATCCAGTTTGGGCATGACGGGGCAAATTCTGAATCTTTGCATCTGCTGCCCTTATTTCTTCCTGTCACTGGCAGAATCGAACACAAATTAACTGAAGGATAACCTTTTTTAGGCTATAAAAATGTAATGATAGTAACTTATATTTCATTTATCACCTGACTATATAAAATGCATGAAGGTAAATCAAATATAATGATCTTCTAGTCTTCAATTTACTCAGGTTTTACTTCCACAGTGAGAAAGCTACATCTGTTGAGTTGAACACACTGCTGAGACAAAAACCTGAAAATCTTTGTTGTTGCCTCTTTATCCTTGGTTCGACCTGTAAAAGTCACGTGGAGAAGTAATTGTATTCAAATCAATTCAGTGAATTTGAATTATTTTTTTATTACTGGACCAGACAAGACTGTACTTGGACTCAGTAGGAGGTGCAGGGTCTCATGTAGAGCAGGATGTGGGTTCAATGCCGTAATTCAGTGGTGCCCAACCACTGGGCCGGGGACTGGTACCGGTACGTGAGTGAATTGGTGCTGGACAACAGAGAAATAATGTTTCCTTTTGTCCCCATCTGTCTATTCCTTCCTCTTGATCCATACCCATATCAACAAAAGAACTGACCAATAGAATGGCTAGGATTCCATCATC
>JAFBJS010009579.1:92788-104711 GCA_016785265.1 Paraplagusia blochii | reverse complement strand
TAATTTTTAGGCCACTGCTTTTTGAAGTGCTGAGCTGAATTGTAGCAATATTGTTTTATAACCCGAAACGAACAATTGGCATTTTTTGGTGAAGTTTTTCACCTTTTGTAAGCATATTTGTATCACGTTGTCCCCAAAGATTCATATTCATCCATCATACAGGGGGCAGTTGGTGGGCTAGTGGTTAAGGAAGCAGACTTGGGTCTGCAAGGTCCCCGGTTCGAATCCCCCTAATGGTATCATCATGGTATCATCCCCACGCACTGCTCCTTGTGGACACAAAACTCCCTGCTGTTCACTTTGGTGATGGGTTAAATGCAGAGGCTAAATTTCGTTGTGCGCTGTGGTGTGAATCACAATGTCACAATGACAAAAAAAGGAATTTCTATTTCTATTTCTATTCTAGTCTTCAGTTTACTCAGGTTTTACTTCCACAGTGAGAAAGCTGCATCTGTTGAGTTGAACACACTGCTGAGACAAAAACCTGAAAATCTTTGTTGTTGCCTCTTTATCCTTGGTTCGACCTGTAAAAGTCACGTGGAGAAGTAATTGTATTCAAATCAATTCAGTGAATTTGAATTATATTTTATTACTGGATCAGACAAGACTGTACTTGGACTCAGTAGGAGGTGCAGGGTCTCATGTAGAGCAGGATGTGGGTTCAATGCCGTAATTCAATGGTGCCCAACCACTGGGCCGGGGACTGGTACCGGTCCGTGGGTGAATTGGTGCTGGACAACAGAGAAATAATGTTTCCTTTTGTCCCCATCTGTCTATTCCTTCCACTTGATCCATACCCATATCAACAAAAGAACTGACCAATAGAATGGCTAGGATTCCATCATCAATAATGCAACTATATTTGATTGGGTAATATTTTCTCAGTGAAGACAACAACAATAAACTCAAAATGATGCAGAGTCATTGATACAAGATTCTAACTTTTTACACCGGTCTGGTAGGAGAAAATTATAGGCTGTGTGGACTTGAGAAATCCTTGTTTTACCCATGAAAAGTTAATTCAATAGGAAGATTTTAAAGGTAGGAAAATATTTCAGAACGCCGGTAATTTAATTTTATTAAGGGGTATTTTCTGCCTCAGGTTAAAGACCGGTCCGTGAAAATAGTACGGGACATTTAACTGGTCTGTGGCCAGAAAAAGGTTCAGGCACACTGCCGTAATTGACCTGCAGTATAATGTGTATAGGTTTCTTGCAGAACACAATGGACAGGAAAACAGTTAATGCCTCCAGGCACGGTTTTTGGTCCAGTAAAACCAGAGTTACTGTAATAATGTAATAACTGAGGTGAAGTTAAATGAGCTATTTAAGTTGTCATCGTTATATTCGTCTTAACAAATGCACCATAAGTTAAAACCAGGCATTAAAATGAACAGGAAACGGATTACAGTCGGGTGGTCTCATAATCTTTTCCATGACTTATGGTTAGACCAGATCAGTTTAGACACAGTGAGATGACAGCAACCAACACAACTCCCATCAATCATGTCAGGGATCTGTCTGAGTTGATCACAGCACAAACGTAACCTACAGCGGAAAAGCGTCAATCATCAGAAGTGAGTCAGGTGACAGTGCTGCTCAATAGAATTCCTAGATTAGTATCTGGGCTGTTAAACATATTGTTTCAGGGAAAACATTCTAAGACAGTTTATTTGTGTCTCCCACATCACATTGACACACAGAACCAGTTGGTTCAGTCTGTCTCACACTCTGGGTGTGTGTGTTTGCTCACAGTGCAGAAAAGGACAACGTGACATCACAACGGAGATGTTGGGTGATGTGAAGTGTGTTCTCAGTTTATGGTCTTGTTTTTTCCCTTCATAGTCACCGGTTTAAAGACTTAGGGTTGACAACTGGACATTCAGTTTTTTGGAAAACGTCTCTCCTCTCACCCGAGAGGCTTCTTCAGTTCTTACTGTCAGTGTGGAGTAACAGAAGTTCTATCCTGTGAGTGAGGAGAAAGAGCTGTTTCAGGTCCCTCCTGTTGGGTGGACCTGGGGTCACCTGTGAAGTGTGAGACCAGTGGTCATTGTCAGAGTGGTTTTGGTCACACGCCTCTTGAATGTGTGAAACTGGTTGTTGAAAGTGGAATTTTTTGGGTATTGTTCCCAAAAGCTTTTTGTAAGTGGGTGAAAGGTTGTGTCTCAAACCACCACCTCTGTTGAGGGAAGGTTCTTCCAGCTTGACAACATTTTTTACATCAATCTCAAACCATCTGTCTTCCCTGGCCAAGATTTGATCATCTTGGTCCTCAGAGGAGTGGTTGGTAGCCTTCAAGTGTAGGTGGACGCCTGAGTCCGGACCTCAGGAGTTGGACCTACTGTGTGGGGCCATGTGCCTGTGTCTCGCTGCACTGAATAACATAAACCACATCAAGACACAAGACACAAGCTGGACACACTGTTTCTCCTCATCCACAGGATAGAACTTCTGTTACTGCTCACTGAAGGTAGAACTGAAGAAGCCTCTTGAATGAGAGGAGAAACGTTTTCCAAAAAACTGAATGTCCAGTTTCCTAACTTAACTGTTTAACCTTAACCATTACCATGAAAACAAACATCTGCTCTATGTCTCCTACAGGAAACCAGGCTCAGTTAGACGGTGAGTTTGACGTTTCTTTCTTCTGGCAATGATCACCACACCTTCAGAGAAAAAAAAATATTGACTATGAAAGTCAATTATTGGAGGATAAAACCATATCTATCCATCTATGTATCTACTGTTATTATTGGTAGTTATTAGTGTCAATTTTATTGTACGTCCCTTGTCATAATGATTGAAATCGCCTGCAGCAAAGTAAATCTGAGGCTGTGGCATCTGAAAACTGGTTTTCTTTGTGTGCACGACCTGTGGGGGAGCCAGTGATTGAGCATCGTCAGTGAACTCAGCTGTGATTGTTTCTTTCCCTTCAGTCTGCGGCACGGCACCACTCAACAACAGAATCGTCGGTGGAGAGGATGCAGATGCAGGGACGTGGCCCTGGCAGGCCAGTCTACATCGGTCTGGCCATTTCTGTGGAGGGTCGCTCATCAACGACCAGTGGATCCTGACCGCTGCTCACTGTTTTGACGAGTGAGTGAATCTCCTGTCCACAGAGGAACCAGATGAATCAGGGCTGTTTGTCTGTGATGTATCGAAGATGTTTGCTCAGATACATCAGAACTTTACGTTGTGTAGTAAGTAAACAGTGGCTGTGGACCAGTGTTCTTCTTCTCCTGGTCTCATCAGATGATGTTTCCTCTTTGTTGCAGCACCAGCACATTTGGGTTGATGGTTTACCTGGGCCGTGAAACCCAACAGAGTTTAAACTTGAACGAGGTGTTCAGAGGTGTGGACCAAATCATCAATCATCCAGACTACGATAAAGACACACAAGATAACGACATAAGTTTACTGAAGCTGTCGTCCAGGGTGGACTTCACAGACTACATCAGACCCGTGTGTCTGGCGGCCTCTGGCAGTTCCTTTGGAGCTGGAACTTCCTGTTGGATCACCGGGTGGGGGAATATACGAGACGGCGGTAAATACTGTGGCTGTTGTTGTTCTATTTTTCTCTTCAACAAGACATGATGCAGATTGGCCCCCAGGCCACCTAGTGGTTGTTAATTTAATTGTGGACGCCTCTGTCTGTAGTTGCCCTTCCAAACCCTGGGGCGCTGCAAGAAGTGGAGATTCCCATCGTGTCCACCAGTCAGTGCAGTGAGTCCTACAGTTTGACCGACAACATGATCTGTGCTGGGCTGAGTGAAGGAGGCAAAGACTCCTGTCAGGTGAGTCCACACAGGTGTATTTGTTGTTCATTCTAGTCACATTGATGTCACAGTGTCCAGTTGAAACAATAAAGCCTAAATCCACACGTATAAAAGGCGATTTCATGCCCTCTGGTGGTGAAAGACAGCAAATGAAAGACAAGCCTTTCATTTAAAAACTCTTAAGTGTAAATGTCCATGCTGACCGCAGTGTGCGCCCCCTGCAGGGTGACTCTGGAGGCCCCATGGTGACCAAAACAGGCAACACCTGGGTCCAGGCTGGAGTGGTGAGCTTTGGAAGAGGTTGCGCTCGTCCCAACACCCCGGGAGTCTACACTCGTGTGTCCTCATACCAGGAGTGGATCAACAGCCACATCACCACCAACCAGCCAGGCTACGTCGCCTACCAGAGCACTGGAACCAACGCCGCTGTCCCAAGCTCAACACTGTCACTCATGCTGCTGCTGTGTGTCCTCCCTGTCCTCTTCACCGTCTTCATCCTCTCGTAGGAGGAGTGTTAGCTCCTTCCAAACGAATATACTGGTACTTTTATGAATACAAGTTGCCCCCTAGTGGTTTACAGCTGCCCACGTCTGCAACCTTTTTCCAATATACTGTCGATGATTAATACAGTTAGCTAACTAATTAACCTGTGATTTATTGGGGAGATTTCAATATGCTAATTAAATCGTCCAATTGTTGGGGCTTCTGTCAAAACCTGAATGAATCATTTTAAGCAACTGACAATGAGAAGTGATGCAGCATTTTGATCACGATACTATCATCTCCTTATGAAGGTCAATTATTTTATTTGTTTTTGAGTAAATGCACTGTTTGTTCCAAATTGAAAAAATGTAACCTTTTTTTTTACAATTTATTTAAGAGATCACATTCAGTTTATGTAAATTATATGAAATATATTTGTGCCCATGCCAAAATTTACACATTAGAAACCATATTGGCCAAACAGGGGCGCATTATCAGGCTGGTTCTGTCTGTTGTCGGCACAGCGCCCTCTATTGCACAAAGCAGACCGTGTGTTTGTTTTGAATATTTGATTGTGAGTTCAGTTAGTTGAACGTCTCTGTTTTTTCATTGAGTGGCGTTTCTTTTTTTTTTTTTTTTGTCTGTGAAAATGTCTTGTTTTCATGAGAATTGTAGCAGTGAAGTTGCCATGAACCGTTTTACCTCCGATGATTTTGTTTCCTACTGCGTTCGATGTCCGTCACTGTTTTAACAGAACTGACACAAAACACAATAAAATCTGACAAAAATGTGATGTGGAATCTGCATTTTTACAGTGGTGAAGTTCAACCACTGTGTCAAAGAAATGAATCCAAACAACTATTTTACAGCTCGAAGAAAGTATTTAATCTTAATGAAATATTGACTGGTGTAAAATGGCAGGAAGTTAAGGCCAAATTTTTTGGGAGAAGATAATGGACCATCTGATGTGGATAAAGGTTAAAATACTAAAATGAGTTCAGTCTTGCATAGATGCGGAAACGTGGGCATTGGTAGAAATATCATCACAATAGAAACCAATTATATCATTTGAGGAAAGTTCAGGTAAACAGATTACATACAGGAGGTAAATGGGTCACATCCTCCCACCCCCCAAATAAAAATCTGAAAAAGACAAAGAACAAGTCAGCGTTCATCCAAAGACACAGCGTGTCCATTTCATTCCTTCCGTTCCTGTCAAGACATTATTGACGATTGGTCTCACGAGTGTATGCTGCTGGTTTTGTGAGTTATGGCGCCCCCTGCAGGGATGGGTGTTTCCCTTCGCTTCCACCAACTCAGCCATTTGTCCTAATGTTCTTTCCTCCAAACTTCTTCTCCTGAGATGTAGGTGGCGTTGACGTTGAGGTTGTCGTCCAGCAGAGTGAGGTCTGGGACAGAAACAGGTGTGTGTGTATGTTTCAACAGACCAGTTCTGTGTATGTGTGTGTGTGTGTGTGTGTGTGTGTGTGTGTGTGTGTGTGTGTGTGTGTGTGTGTGTGTGTGTTCTGACCTGCGTCTGAGCCGTAGTTCAGATTTCCTTTCCTCTGTTCAATCCGTAGAAGTTGAGCAGGATGAAGAGACGCAGCTTCCAGAGCTTCTTCAACACTGCAGCCTATGGACACACACAAACACAAACACAAACACACACCTGAGGTGTTTTTACGTGGTTCTTCGTCTCTTTTAAACAGAGACATAGATGTAAACACACACCTGACGCCTGTTTGAAGTGTCTCACACACATGTCCATGGTGGCGATGCTTCCACTCAACGTCTTTGTTCCTGAGAGACAAACACACACCGTGTTTATTAAATGTTGTCCTTGTGTGTTTGTGTGTGTTCATGAGACACAGCCGGTCAATGTCCAACCTGCCACATAAGCGTGGAGACCCTGGATCTCGATGTCCTGCTGACCCAGAGTGTGTCGGCCCGGAGGAAGACCCATCGCTGCGATGGCGTCGGTCACTAGAACCAAACCTGCACAGATCCAAAAAGAACAAGTTAGACATCTGTCCAGCAGGGGGTGCTGTTACATGCTTCACCTCCAGTGTTCCTCCAAATAACTAAACACCAGTTAATTAGTTCCAGATCTCGAGGTACAGTATCTATCACTATCACAGAGAGTTTCCCTCACAACCTGTGCTCTGATGAATCAGACCAAGCGCTTTCAGAGGAGGAGACGTCTGAGTCTCCTCGTGGGAAAGCGCTTATTAATTTAGAACACAGAAAAAATCAGGAGTGTAAAAGGAGAAGAGTGCAGTGGCATAAGACATTTTAGTGAGAAGAAAAATGTCCAGTGGTCTACCTGCAGGGTGCGCTCTGTGCGCAATCCTCAGCGCAGCTGGGTTTGTGTGGATGCCGTCGGCGATCATTCCGTAGTAAACGGTTCTTCCTGCAGGAATCTGATCACTGGTCAGCAGTCCCACAATTCCAGGGTCCCTGTGGTGGAACTGATGAAAGACAAACACCATGACGGAGGGACACAGACGTGGTCTAGGACGTACGGTTGTGTCCCACTCACAGGCAGCATGGCGTTGAAGAGATGAGTGATGAAGGACGCTCCACACTGGACGGCATCCTCGGCCTGAGAAAGGTTCGCGACAGAGTGTCCTACAGGAAGTGAACACCAGACACAACAGGAAGTGACAGTTTTTCACATCAAAATTTCTCTCCCCGTTTTCTGGTCAAACATTTCACTTTTAACAACATTTTGGCTAAAGTTCATTTAATTGAATACTGAAAATGTCAGGTATTTGCCCAAAGAAAGATTTACTATCAGTTTCTGGTTGATGTTAAGAAGGAACTCCAGTGGTTTTACTTCTTCATACTGTACATCAACCAGAAACTGATGATGTTCCTCAGTGGATGAATCAACATTTTTGATCTTCCAGGAATAAGTCCAGTTCCTGACTGAACTCTTTAGATCATGTCTACGTCAGACATGTTGCCACTTAAATTTCTGATGGTTTCTGTTCTCTTCAGCATCCAACCCTAAACGGGACAGTGGTGCAGTGGGGTCTGATGGTTAAGGACTGGGCAGCCAGTGCTCACCTAAGGATACGGTGATGCCCCGCCCACATAGCTCCCTCACCGCTGATTGGCTGCCGTTCAGCTCAGGAGCAAGGGTGACCAAGGCGACGTTGTCCAGACTGCCGTAGACCTCCTTCAGATCCAGACCCGGGTCAGAGTTAAAGGATCTGATGTACTTGAGTGGGTGGGCTCCTTTCTTCTCCTCACTGATGAAGGGACCCTCGAGATGACAGCCTGGAGTCAAAGAGTCAAAGAGTGTAAGTCTCCCATCAACCACCTAAGTCACTGTCCCTCCAACAACGGAGTCCAAATCAATTTTCCCTTCAATGAGAACAAGCTCCTGCAGGTCAAACAAAATGACTTAGTGGGCCACATTTGGTCCCCAGGCCTTGAGTTTGACACAAATGCTCTCAAGCAGTGCTTCTCAACTGGTCTGTCTTCAGGACCCAAGAAAAATCTTAACTTTTCAAATGTATGAAAAATTTTACTTGGAACGTTCAAAGTGAACATTCCAAGTGATTTTCTGCTTTTCAACAGTAGAGGGCAGCACTCTGTGGTTGCTACTGCACTGGTGCTTTTATGCTCATGGACTCACCGAGAACTCCAGCTCCATGAGGTCCTCCGTTGTGGACTTTAACCTGAGGTAGAACCTAAAAAACCATGAAACAGGGAAGAAAATGTTAACTCCCCCTGGTGGACAAAGCTGAAAGGAAGCTTTAGGAAATAAAAGTAAGAAAAATTCAAAGATGAAATGTATCTCCTCAGGGTTAGAACTAACAGCTGAAGGTTGACTCAGTATGGAAACATGGAGTTGACCTTGTGGTAGATGTGGCAGGGGGAGGTGACCAGGGTGGGGCAGAAGGAGGTGACCCCATGTTCTAAGATCTTCTTGGCCAGGAGGGAAACTCCAGCGCCAACGTCCTGTGAGTCCTGAGAGAAATCCACGCCGAATCCTCCATTGATCTGGACGTCTATAAACCCCGGGGCGAGGATCTGGCCTTCACAGTCCACCTGCTGGTCTGCGTAACCCTGTTCATCGAAAAACAACTTCTCTGGATCTAAGATCTTGCCTTCACGAACCCACAGGTCCTCCCTGTACACAAACACACACAAGGTTCTGTTGGTGCTGAAGGACAAGGTCAGAAGACACCGTGCTGGGACTCGAACCTCTGCAGCTGGTGGTCTCTGAGGATTCTACAGTTTATGAACTGAGTGATGGGAGCGTCGGAGACTGACTTGTTGGACGGCATCTTTCCAAGTACGTCCACCTGCAACAACAAGGAGACGTTTTTATTTTACACCAGTGTCACCTGGAGTACCAGCTGGGTGTGATCTAAAAATAAAACTAGTCAAAACTACTAAGTTATATCGCAGAACAGTAGTGGTGGCCTAGCGGTTAAGGAAGTGGACCAAGGCTTCAGGTTCGATTCCACATCTGCCACTGAAATGCTTTAACCCACACAACCACAAAAGGCTCGCAATGTGGTGCAGTGTGATTTGGGCGGCAGTGGTGGAAATGAATGAAGGAAAATTAATTCTATTATTAAATGCCATTAACAGGGAGAGGTGGTCAACTCTGGTTACAAATTTGATTTGGCCAATTAAAATAACACCATGGGCCAAATTTGGTCCACGGGCCTGAGTTTGCCTCATGGGCCACAGAACATAAAACCATGTTCATGTTTTTCTGGAGTGCAGTGGTGTTTCCATTCTTCTTGACGTGATCTGACACAGGTATGTTTTTCTTATGACGTCCCAGAACCTTCTGATCCACAGGTCGGTGTCAAACCAGCAACTCTGGTTATGACTTTCCATTAACTTTCAGTTTCAGAAAGGTTGGTGACCCGAGCATGAACATGAACATGAACATGAACATTCCACACCTTATCACAGAGATACAGCTTCAGGTCAGACTTCAATCTTCATGACACGTGACACTATCCACGTTATTGCTTTCATTTTCTATACGTTTTGTTAATGTGTATTTATTCATATATCAATCAGCCGATAACATCAGTCCGATATTAATAAAATAATGTTATATTGATCAGATCGATATCGGTGTCGGGGTTTTGTCGAATTAACTGAATCCACACATACGGTTCTGAAAGAGTCATAACAGTTTTGGAGGCTCATATTGGTATCGGTTGACATCGGTACCTAAATATTTAGTGTTAGTGTATAAGTTCATGCCGGACACCCCCAAATTCAATCTATTATCTCATAACGGTCGATACCCGATACTCAGTCAAACTGACCTGGTCGCTGGTCACCAATGTCCGCTGGAACTAAGTGGAGACTGTAGGAAAGGTCTTGAGACTTCTGTCGGTCCTGTCAACCTCCCGACTGGTCTCCTGCAGAGTTTGGACCATGTTGACGTTTTCACAGAAGACACACAGGAAGAGGATGGAGTCACGTGACATAGCGGGGCTGCAGTCAGCTGATCAGAAAGTCGCTGACGCTGCAGGAACCCAGGTAGAAGTAACAGTTGAAATCGCTGCCCTTGAGCCAGGCAGCAGGAGAGAAGAGGCGCAGAACCTCAGCACTGACACAGACGGAACCGCAGACGAGAGCCGTTCACACCCGTTAATGATTCGGATCTCTGTACTGAGTCGGTAATCACGATTCTAGCGCCACCTTTGAGTGAACTGATGACTCGGTTCATTGATTTCTCGTGTCGGTCACGTCTCCTTCTTATACCGTGTGTTTCTGGATATATTTTAAAGTATGTATACGTCATATATTTACTTTTTTTTAACGTGCTTTCTCTTTGTTTCTGAAAAACTCCCTACACTAGACTTGAACCAGCAGGTGGCGATGAAACACAGCGATTGCGTCCTCGGTTGCACACCAGAGGGCGCCGTTTTTGATGATGTGTTTTCTTATGTAGAGCTCTTAATCTGAAGACAACAATAAAGTTCTAACCATTCAATTGTATTAAAATTGTTTCTAGGATGGTCTCTCAGAACCAGACTATTCTGAAAAATAACATAGTGTTTTTTATAAAGAGCTTAAAGTTGGATTTAAACAAAAAATGATTAAAAATAAACAATAGAATATTTAAAAAAAGGACATAGCCGAGGAAAATATTTTTTAGAAAGTGCTATTAATTAATGTTATTAATATCGTTAATTTTTTATATTTTTATTTTTTAATTTTTTATCCCATGCTTGGCCAATGAAAACCAAATAAGATGCCATTCTGAGGTCGAAGAAGCACAGTTAGTCCAGCAGGAGGCAATGTTCGTCACTTTAGGTACTTCAGTAACACAAATTTCACACAGGATTTCACCTGATCTTCAGCTGAGTCAGAACTACAGCAGAACTGAACCGGTGTCAGATTTGGATCCAGTCTGAACCAAACAGACCCAACCGTACAAAACCATCATCACCATCGTCATCATCATCATCTTCAGTGAAGAGTGACAGTGGTTCAGTCAACACTACCAGGAAGTGCTGCAGCGGCCCCTCCCAGTTCACCCCCACCCTTCCTGAAAGTCAACAATAAACCAGGTTTCCAGTAAAGCAGATACCAACAGCAGCTCTGCTGAACACCATGGAGACCAGGAGCAGGGTCTGCAGGCCACCCATGAGAGGAGGACGGAGAGGGGGAGAGAAGGAGGGAGAGAAGGAGGAAGTGAAGGAGGGAGATAGGAATCGTCATTCACACTCACATTCACACCAACGGTCAGTTTAGAGTAAATATTAACCCAACGTCCAGAACCTGGACAACCAGCAGCAGAGAAGGGAGACGACCATTGACCTTCTTGGTGGAACCAGCGTCGGTTCAGGTTCTGGACAAAGATTGAAGTGAGACAAAAATGTCTGGAGGGGACAGACAGGGACCTGATCTTTAAATCTGTCGTCAACAGTAGCTTTGTCTGATTGACAGCTTCTCAACTCCAGGGATGGAGGTCTTTCAGGAACCTCCAGCTCTAATCCTCTGCTTTTCAAGGTCTTGAATGAGGAACTCCAGCGTTCTGTGCTTGACCTTCAACTCAACTGTTGACTTACAAATCGAGGCCAACCATGGGTGGAGGACGGGGGCAGCAGAGGAGGTGTAGGGGGTTCAGAGTGATGAACCACTGAGGATCTGATGATGTGACATTTTTAGTAACTTTCAGAAAAACATTAAATTCTCAGGAGCTAAAAAATCCAGAGGTGGAGGTGTGGAGATTGTGGAGACCAGGGGAGATGAGATGATTTAAGACGGACCAGGAGTGAAAGGACCAGAAGGTAGAAAGAATGGAGTTGACTGGAAACCAAGGACCACAGACCAAGTACCATGGACCAAGAAGCAATAAACTTATGTAGGTTCCAAAAAGATGGGAGTATGGATAATGACCCCCCCACTACACACACACACACACACACACACACACACACACACACACACACACACACACACACACACACAGTATTTGCATCTGCGTCATCAACCGTCCTCACCTATTGTTTGAGAACATTCTGGATCAGTCTCCTGGCTGTGGAGTTTACAAGGAGGAGAGGAAGGAGGAGGTGGGCCATCCTCTCTTTTCACTTTCTTTACCCCCCAGCCCCCCACCCCCCCCCCCCGGACCCCCCCCCCCCCCCCCCCCCCCCCCGCCCGCCACCCCGGCCC
>JAFBJS010009579.1:59612-87113 GCA_016785265.1 Paraplagusia blochii | reverse complement strand
TTGGTAGAAGAATGATCCTAGAGATGGAGCTACCAGGTAGGAGACAAAGAGGAGATTGATGGATGCAGTGAGGGAGGACATGGAGGTGGTTGGAGTTAGAGTAGAGGACACAGAGGAAAGCCCTGAGAAAAGGGTCAGGGTATCAAACCCTCCACCTCCCACTCTGCAGGAACATTGTTTTATTCTCACATTTGACGATGACGACTGCACCAACAACAGCCAGCGCGCTAATCTGCAGGGGGGTTAGGGAGCAGCGCCGCGGTCTTGGGGTGTGATGGGGAGGGCCGTGGGACCCCACAGGAGCACAGACCTGAGCAGTATGGACAACAAGAGTCCGACTGAGCACAGACAAAAGGACTGAAGGAAGTGGACGACCACCCTCCCACTCCAGTCCACGCTGATGAGCAGGAATAGAGCAGCGTAAATCTCACTTCAAACGGGGGAGGGAGGGGCCGACCAGCGGGGGAGACAAGATACATTCACAACAAATGTCTGGTAAAAACACGGGACTAATCACTTTATTATGTCTCTCCACCTTCTCCATTTCTGCCTGAACTTCTGTCTGGAGGACGTCTCCAGCACCAGGTCACATCCTGGTCTAAGGACAGAAACCCAGTAAAGAGATGAACAGAAACATGGAAATATGTAAACTGACAAATGTCTGTGAAGCTTTTTTATTGTCAGAGAAAAGTGGAAAATAAAATAACAAAAAAAAAATAGGAAAAGGATGTTCACACTTTGTCACATTCTAAACCGACCACTAGGGGGTTACACCTGGTCCACCTTGATGGTCACAGTTTAGAAGTTTGGTCTGTGAGCTCCAACCAGGTCTCTTCTACGTGAGGTTTGGTTCTGGACAGAGATGTTGACAAACTCCAGTTTCCTGTTCAATCTGAGGCCAAGTTCACGAGGAGATCGGATTGTGAGGAAACCACAGACCTCATGTGATTCAGGTGTTACTGACCCAGTGTCAGTGACTGTTCATGGATCCATAATCTGACCTTCTCTCCACCTCCTCAAATGAAGCGGAACCACAGTCGTATTCCTGCTTATGTTGCTCTTGGCGCACAGACGCCCAGGTACTGATTAACGTCTGAAGGTCCTGTTCCATCGGTTTCTAGCGCCTGCAGCCCCTGTGTGTCCGGTCCAATGTAAGTCTTCTAAACTGGTGCGGGTGATTCTGAAGGTTCTAGAGTCCGATTAGTGAAGAGCAGAAGATAAAACAATCATAGAAACTAAAACCTAAGAAGGGAATCCTACACCAAGAGCTAATTGGCAAATGAAGAAAAAGGTTTCACTAATTTTTCAGTATTTCAGTCGCAGCGTAGATGGTACAGAAGAAAAGGACCAGAACCAGGAGCAGGTTCTGATGAGTTCAATGGTTCATGAGAAGGTTCCCCACCCAGGGTCCAAAGACCATGACAGAAACTATGTGATTCCCACTGCATGTACCAGAATCCAAAAACCGTACCAGAGACCACTCTCGCACCATACAAATGAGTACCATAAAAAAAGGAAGGTACCAGACTCTTCTACAGGACTGTGGAAAAACACCAGGGGAAACACCTGTGAACCCATGGTATGACAGTATGAGGATAGAGGACCATCGGCTAGTACTGGTACATTCATGGAACCTCTTGATTAGTGGACACATTTAGTCCGTTTCAAACCTTTTAACTGATGGGACCAGGAAACTGAGACCAGAAACTCTTCAGGTTTGGACCAGGGACACCAGAGGAACTCATTGGTGTAACCGTCCTGCTGAGGTCACTAAAACACAAACAAAACCCTTTTTTGTTCCTGGTGCCGATGGTTCCTGGTACAGCGCAGTAAAAAACATGGCTAGTGGTAGAATTCAGACCTTCTAACATCTGTGACTATTTGACTGTCCCCAACCTTCAGACGACATCAGGTCTTTTATGACGTCAAGTTCGGAAACATTGATTCATTTAAGACAAAAAACAGAAGAACAGATAGAAGATTTCTGAGAGAACATCCAGTCTGGTCTGGATTGGTCTGTAGTCTTGGAGATATCACTGTGAGGACCACCAGACCTCTGGTTCAGTCAGTGTTATTGTGGATTCTGCACAAAAAAAAGTTCTTCGATTTGTGTAACAACGTAAAAAAGATCGGATTAGGAGTAAAAATATTCCACTGTATCTCAGTGAAGCCAAACCAGGGCCTGGAGACGCTGTTCCTCAAAGAAGGGAGTCGATCCTGGTGCTGGAGTCTCCGTTTAAAGAGTCTCCAAGGTCAAAGAGTTGGTCCAGGTTGACGGTCGAGGTGCAGAGGAAATCGTTGTTGACTTGTTCCTCCTCTTCAGGCCAAGGGTTCTCCAGGAAGGCTGTGGCCAGGAAGGTCTCCTCGTCCAGGTCGGACACCTCGTTATTGCGATGAGTTTCTAACAGGACGTGGAATTCTCCCGTCCCTGCAGGGACTTCAGCCGGGGAGATGTGTGTCCCCCTCACCGTCAAGTCCTCCACTCCCTCCATGGTATCCAGGTGATCTCCTTCCTCCAAACTAAGTTCTCCACTGAGAGCTGAGTCCAGAAGAGCATCCCAGTCAAAGTCGCCCTTCAGAGGTCCTACCTCCTTGTGTTCATCCACGGAGAGCAACGGAGAACTGCAGCGTCGAGGAGCTTTGAAGGAACCGCTCCTGGTGCCCACGGACTGCTTCCTCTTCTGACCACCTCTACCCCTGACCACAGGCCAGGACCCAAGCATGGTCCCCTTGGCCAGATGAGGATCCCAGTTCTGGTCAGCTTCAGTGGCCTCTTCAAACTCCTTGAGGAGCTGATGGGACTCTGGGTTGATGTTCAGACTGAGCGTTGTCCCTGGGGCGCTGTATGGGTTTCTGGGGGACGGCTGGAGGTTGATCCTGAGCCGGCTCTGCAGGGCCGGGTTGATCTGGACCGGTGGCATCCGTCTCTTCTTGTAGGCACCGCTCAGGAGGCGCTCGGCGTACTGTGGATCGATCTTCCAGAAACCGCCCTTCCCTGGTTCGTCCTTCTGCCGCGGCACTTTGATGAAGCACTTGTTGAGGGAAAGGTTGTGTCGTATGGAGTTCTGCAAACAAACGTTTATCATTAGATCATGAAGATAAAACAATCAATGTCTTATCAAATTTCTTCTTGTATTTTGTGTTTTTTTGTCAACCTCCTGCTGATTAAAGTTCTCATTCATCTTTAAGTCAAATACAATCATTAAATGTGATTCTTGACCCACTGAGCTGATCTTGGAACAGCTTAGAAACATTTCTAGCCTAACGGTTAATCACACTCTATGGAGATGATTTGAATGCCTTGCTCTCCTGATGCTCCGCCCATCACCAAGTGTGAAGACCTTCAAACTTCTCCTCTGAAGAATTTCCCTCAGCAGTGAAGCAGGAAGCGCTCGTGTCTCCAAACGCTGCACTAATGTGCTGTGCAGCCTAGCATTAAACCGCAGCCTCCATCACAACCACCCCCCCCATCAAGTCTACATCGGAGCGACCCCCCAGGATCTCAGTTAAATATTATCTGTCCAACTCTCTGCTCTACAATAACATCAGTCCCAGAGGCTGAAGCTGAAAATTCTGGGCTGCAACAACAGGTCAATCATTTAGCCGACAAAATTAAACGTTGATTGAGGAACAGATTCCTCGGCTCAGGTTCCTGCTCTGACTCCTCCACCTCTCTCTGGTCCAAAAGGTGAGACCCAGAAATGGGTCAGGTCCAGTTTACGGAAATGTTCCAAGACTGTCACAGGGGGCGCTACAGTGAAAGACGTTCTAATAATGAAATAGGTCATGAAAACCTACTAAGGTTTCCATCTCATTGACGACAGAAATTGGACTTAAACTGCTGGTCCAGTGCTGCCTCCGGTGGTAAGTTTGCGTCAGTGTGTGCCTGTGCCTTCACCTGCCAGGTGGGGTCAGCGTGTTTGTAGTAGCAGAAGTTCTCGGTGATCCACTTGTAGATGCAGGACAGTGTGATCTTGGACTTCTTGCTGGCCTGCATGGCCATGCAGATCAACGTGGCGTAGGAGTACGGTGGCTTCACCTCAGCGTTGGTCTTGTAGTCCACCTCGTCTGGGCAGTGGCCGTGAGCCACGATGGGCTGCATCCTGCAGTAGGCCGCAGCCGTGGGCTTCCCCGGGGTTAGGGGCGTGCCCATGGACGCTGGGTCGCCCGCCAGTGGTGAGGCCGGTGCGTCTGATCCAGGAGGACGGTGTCCAAACAGACTCGTCTGGTGCTGGAAGGGCTGCTGTGGAACGTTAGGGCTCAGGATGGAGAACTCCTGCAGCCACTGCAGGCTGGTCAGGCTGTCGTCCAAACATACGGAGCTGCTGATGCTAACGTCAGTGATGCCGATGCCGCTGTCTCGCTGCTCGGCCTGGACGGCAGCGGTCACCACCTCCTCCTCCAGGGCCACAGAGCCCTCAGGCCATGGATCAGATGAGGTTAGAGACAGCATGGCCCTCCTCCGTCACTGCCGTCACCTGTGACCACAGAAAACTACCATCATTATTATCATTATTAATAAGTTATCCCCACATGAGGGCGCTAGAAAGAAAGAAAGAAAATCCAACAGTGGAGGAAACAAAGGTGGCCAACATGCTTGTCCAGGTTTGGCCAACCAGTCATCAATACCATGTGTCAAAGAGCTACAAGATATTCATGTATAAACTGACCTAAAAAAAAACTTAGAAAATATCAAATAAACTTTCTAGAGTCACATAGCGTAAAAAAAATCAACAGAAATAAACAGAAAATTCGACTTAATTGTGCATGAGCAGCATGAGTCTCACATAGCCCCAGAGCCGCAGGTTGACCATACATTGGCTAGTGGTTGTATAGAACAGGATTATTAAACTGTAGCTCACTGCTGCCCCCAGTGGCCGGCACTTACGCAGCGGATGTTGTCAACTTAATCTGGATTATTGACAAAGACAACTTCAATACCTAACTTTCACATGTCAGACAGAAGATGTAAAGATATGTATCCCAAAATTTCGACTACACACCCCCTAGTGGCCGTGCCCCTCGCTTTGGGAATCCCTAAACTCCACTATAAACTGTACACAGGTTTTTTGAAAACCGTCAGCTGTGTTTAAAGGTGAAGACGAAGAACAAAGACGAGACGACGAGGTGTGAGGACATTTGAAAACAGAGACACCTGTGTGTGTGTGTGTGTGTGTGTGTGTGTGTGTGTGTGTGTATGAGAAAACAGTGCATTTACATTCTATCAGTCCTGTCACAAACTTTTTTGTATATTTGTGTGTTTATGTTGCAACAATGTGAAAAATGAAACTAACGGAATGTTCCAGAATGTTCCCCTGCTCCTCCCCCTCCCCTCACTCTGTCCTCCTTGTCCTCCCCTGGATAACTATATTATGTCAAGAAAAACTCACTCATAAAATCATTAAAACTCTTTTTTAAAAAAAACTACAAACACGTAACATTGAAACAAATTAAAGTTAAAGGAAAATCATTTTTTCCGCTTTGTAAATAAAAAACATCCAATTTATGTGAAATCCATGAAAGACGGAGACGTCGGTTTAATGTTTTTGTATTTGTATTGAAGGAATTATTCTTCAATAATTTGAATAATAATTCAAATCATATATATATATCTATATATATATATATATACTTTAATAAGATAATTGTTGAGAGCAGGATGGATGTATAATATATCAAAATAAAAAACTCACCTTGTGTCGTTCAGGTCTCTTTTTTCACGTCTGGAGAGAAGACGAGTTAAATTCCTGAGGACGAAGTTTGATCACTTTATGTGTGTGTGAGTGTGTGTGTAAGGGACAGAGAGAGAGAGAGAGAGAGAGAGAGTGTGTGTGTGGCTGGTTTTAATACCTGGCGTCAGGAGGTTTGTCCGGCAACCATAGAAACGCTGTCTCCCCCCTCCCTCTCCCTGTAAACAACCTCCTGCTCCACCATTGGTCGACCGGTTTCCAAGGCGACCTGTTTTAATCAGCCTCATGTCAACTGCTCCTGATGGAGGAAGAGGAGGAAGAACAGAGAGAGTGGTGGACAGGGGAGGAGAGGGAGATAGAGGGGAGAGAAGGGAGGAGAGGGGAGAGAGAAAAAAGGGGAGAGAGGGGAAACAGAGGAGAGAGGAGAGAGGGGAGAAAAGAGAGGAGAAAAGAGAGAGAGGAGAAAGAGGAGAGTGGGAGGGAGAAGAGAGGGGAGACAGAGGAAAGAGGAGAGAGGAGAGAGGGGAAAAGAGAGAGGAGATAAGACAGAGGGGAAACAGAGGAGAGAGGGGAGAGGAGAGAGGGAAGAGAGTAGAGAGGAGAGAGGGGAGACAGAGCAGAGAGGGGAGAGAGGGAGAGGAGAGAGAGGGGACACAGGAGAGAGGAGAGAGGAGAGAGGGCGTCCATGGAGGAGTCAGGTCAAAATCTTTGTGAGTTAGTGGAGAAAATATAGTACACAACAAAACAGTAAATGATATTAAAATATATTAATCAAAATATTTAATTATGTGTATACTGTATATATATATATATATATATATATATATATATATATAGCCGGCCCAAAACCGTCGGTCCTTTCTGATTATCTAATTCACCGAATTTCTCTGAGGTTTGGTGAAGGACATAATGGTCCGCTGCTGCCCCCCTATGGTTATTATATGTTAATGAGGTCAATTTAGAGCTTACTTCTTGTTTATTTCTTGCTCTTTATCTCATTACTTGTGCTTCTCGTCACCGTGTCTGTCCTCCTCCCGTTTCCTGTACAACATTTTCTTGTTGAACCCTTGAAAGTTTCTAAATAAAGTCAACGAAATACCGTTGTTTTTGTCCGATGTCCAGAACTGAAACGTTGAACACAGATTAGAACGTCAATCATCTGTCAAAGGAAGTGACGTTTTGGCCTTTCTTCCTCATGTGTCGTCACTTGCCTCCACCTGGTGGAGTTATGGCGTCAATACAGCAGATAAGAACAGAAACGGTAGTTTCTTTTTCATCCTCCGCCTCCTCCTATATATATTAATTTTTTTAAGAAGATAGAGGCTAGCAGTCTTTAGCCTTTAGCCTTTCTGCGGTGAAAACAGTTTAATCTAAAATAAGTGGCTTAGTGTGAGTCTAGTGGCTGTAGGTCTCCTGCTGCCCAGCAGAGGGAGCTCTGACTGATATAGAAAAAGAAAACAAAACCCAAAAAGTGACGACAGCTTGATTCAGCAAAAAGATAGAGTAAAATAACTGATGAACGGATTTACTAGGATGGAACCTGCGTCCATCTGGTCACCTGTGACCAGGGACAAATTCCTGTGACACAACGGAAGAAAAGACAGAGACTTCCTGGTGTTAGGGGTTAAAAGCTGGACGGTCTGACCGGTTTTAAAGCCCTTGAACCTGATACTATTCTGGTTTTAATGCAAACACAACAGAGGTTTCACAGTGACTGAGGAACAACACGCACGACTGTTCTTAGTCACGTCATCAGACTGTGCTGCTGGTCATAAAGTGGTGGTGTGTTCAAATGTCCAGTGTTAAGGGACGTTCATGGGTCATGGGATGAAATCATGGGTCAGACTTAATATTTACAGACAAATTGACTGAAAAGTTCCCTGTTTTTATTTTATCCAATTATTTTTGGAGAGAGATTTTATATGGAAACAAACATTAATTCAGTTTAGTAAACATTAATTACACAATATACTACTATAGTATAGTATAGTAGTTTATATAGTTTTACTATATAAACTCTAAACTCTAGAGAGGCCCAACTTTACGGACCAAATATGCTTACACTGAGGGCCAGATTTGACCCCCGAGCCTGAGTTTGACACCTGTAATCTCAGGGTTGTATGACTGTAGGTAAATAAATGTCGATCCTTTCAGTCAACATGATTCACTGTTTATGTTTTTTTAGATCAGGTTCTTCTCACTGATGTTTCTATTTCAGGATTCTTCTGATTCTGAGCCCAACGCTCCGTCACGGCTCATCTGCGCCGCTGCTTTCAGACCAAATGTCAAAACGTCAGTCAGGACGAGTCCAGCCACAAAGACAGGGACTCCAGTACAAAGGTGATGGAGGAAGGGTGAAGGCCACAGACAGAGCGTCTGTCAGATGGGTATAAAAAAATAATCTGCTCTGTAAACAAAGTTCAGCAGTGAGTCACGAGTCACTGCTGATGCTGATCAGTTAATGCTGCTGTGGCCTTCAAAAGTCACAGGTGAAGCTGCGTCCTGACGCAGGTGATGTCACTGAAGCAGAGCGAAGACATAATGTACAAAAAAAATCTGATAAACATCAGAGCAGGAGGTTCTGTGGGGCAGTCAGAAAGTCCTCAGACAGAGATGAAGTCCGTTCGTCCAGAGTGAGCAACAGAATGATATAACAGTTGCTGCCGAACACAACACTAAACTTTTTAATGTGATTTTTTAAGTAAAGTAAGTTATTAGTTACTTTTATAATTTAGTAACTAGTAAAGTAATAAGTTACTTTTCTAAAGTAACTTGCCCAACACTGCTGAAAATTAGGTAGAACATGCGTCTGAAAATCTGTCGGAATCATTACACGCACACGCACACACACACACACACACACACACACTGTCTCAGGCTGAAAATATAAAAAAATAAAGTAAATGTTCAAATAAACTATAAATCAAAAATTTTAAATAATTTGCAGTAAATGGATGCACCACCCCGATGCACCTGCAGGTGTGTTGCATTTAATGGCCGTAAGAAAAAATAAAGATTTTTCTTTCTGGCTGTGTAATAAACTATTTTGTTCTTCAAGTGGAATTATATTTTATAACTCATTACATATTTGAATCCAAACAATATTTTTGCCGTTAAAAACTCCTTAAGTTGCATCAGCAGTGAAAAAGGATTGAATTTTAATTCGATTATTTATAGAAAGTATAAACATGTCACATAAACAAAGAGACATGAGACACTTGTCTTGTCTGTGGACGTAAACGATTCGTCCTGTTCAGCAATTCACAGAAAATACATTTTAAAAAATGTGACTCAAGAAGGTTCTCAACCTCTGGTCTACAGACACCATCAACCAGTGGGTCACACCACTGGTCAGTTGAGAGTGAACGTTGATCCAAACCTCAGTCAAACATTTTCACCTATGGGAACAACAATAAAACGTTGCTGATGTTGCGGTTGCTTTGGATCTTTGACAAGAACGTTTCTAAAGAAACCATGTGATGTTGAAACAAGGAATTAGGAGAGAAATGATGTCGTAGCTGAAGACGCTCCATTATAATAATTAGTGATCACAGAAGAACCTCGAGGCGTAGAATCCTGTCCGGGAAGTGGCCGAGAAGTGGACGGTCTGGTTCTACGAAACGGCGGCGTCGGAGGAATTTGATCAGATGATAAGGGTTAACGTGCCTTAATGAGCTCCAGGTGAGGAGCTGTGACTTCCTCTTCTCATAAATGAACCTCTGGTTCTTGGAACAGACGTTGATCAGAGTTCAGTCTTCAGTCTCTGATCCTGCTGAAGACCCCGTCTGAAAGGGTCAAGTTGGTCTTCAACCACGAAAAAACATGAAAGTGTCCCCTTTCATTTCTCCTCCGTCTTTAATGTTTATTCTGAAAAAATTGAGAATCAATTGATCAGAAACATCATTTGGCCGAGATTTTGTCTGTTTTTTTAATTTTTTTGCCACAGTGAAGCTGAGTTGAGGAAAAATTCTAAGGTGACAAGTTCGAGACAAAAGAGACACAGAGTGAGACAGACAGAGAGACAGACAGAAAGACAGACAGAGAGAGAGAACATCCGGACTGTGGAGGTCAAGGAGAAGAAGTGGTGGAAGGTCCTGGACCAGAGACCAGGACTGAACTAATGACCAGAACTGATACAAAGACCAGGACTGAACCAAAGACCAGGGCTAAAGCAATGACCAGGACTGAATCCTTGACCAGGACCTGGATTCTGACCAGGACCAGGACAGATATGAAGAGTGTGAAGAGTCAGCTACAAATATGAAGACGAGGACATTTGTTTTATGTAGAATCAGCTTCTGGGGTTCCCACAGCGAGTCAACATTGTCCACCTCACCCTGTCCTCTGTATCTTCCAAATCAATCGTCTTCTCCTCTTGTCTTGGACCAGCAGTTGTCCAATGGCTGGTAAAGTATTTTCTCAAAATATTTCTGTTGCAGAGCAAAGATTTCAGGACGTGGTAAAGTATTTTCTTTTGTAAAACATAAATATTACTTCTATTAGTTGAATACTACCTTCACTTTGTCACTGGTTCATCCACACTTCACTTCCTGAACAAATACTGGAAGGAAAGTAAAGTCTGTGAAACAAAACACCAGTTCACACTAACAAGTGTCACCTGTGTATTTTCCCTGCACAGATTGATTTATTAAGACATATCAACAAATGAAAACAATAATAAAAAATAACCCTTAATTATTTAATTTACAAATGTGCCTTAGAGTCACATACCTCATGACAAAAGGCTTTGGAATGTGATTGTGACACAGATTCTCAACTGGTCGTGTTCAAAAACACCTGCTTTCTTTTCTAAAGGTTTCATGACAGTTGGACAAAGACCATGGGACAATGGAGATAAAGATGAAGATAATGTCCCACAGTCACGACTTAAGACAGAGACAGAAGCTGATGATTTTAGATTTTTAACGTCTTAGTTTTGGGTGTGTGGTCTGAATTGACACAAACTGACCACCGGAGGCAGCGTTGTAGATAGTTCATCAGCTAGGTTGGTCTGAGACAGTGTCAGGTGGGAACAGCACTCAACCAAACACTTGAATTCTCCGCTTTAAATCATCCGTTCAGAGATGTTCATGGTTCAGATGTCTGTGGTCGTCACACCTCCTGTCACCTGGTCCTTCTTCAAAGACGAAAAGATCTACGATCAACCAACCTCAACTGGTGAATAAAACAGAACCAGACACCGACAGAAAACAAACACAGACACCAGACAGTGGAACAAAATCTACGATGTTGACTTTCAGGTTGTAAGAACTAATTATCATTAGTTATAAGTCTACAGGAGTCAGAACCTGACTGGCCACGACGGTGGAGCAGTGGAGGGACGTCAACGTCACTGCATTCCACTCTGGTTTGACCGCAGATACATTTTTGATTTCAACATCTACATCTTTCATCCAAAGAGGTTGATATCAAGGTTTTGGTTCAAACCCCAGACTCTCTACTCTCTCTGTCGGTCACTGAAGCTTCAGGACATCAGGAATGGTCTCGATCATAAACAGCAACTGGAATTTTCTCCCCCCTCTCCCGTCACATCACGCTCTGGTGTCATGGGTAATTCTAACGTTTCCACAAACACATTCTTCAGAGAAAACAGGCAGATCCTGTTGGTCCATAAAGGAGAGAGAATAAGCGGCAGTTTCTTGACAGGAAAGTGACTCTGAAAAGGTTTTTTTCATCTCTCATTGTCTCTATTCTTAGCGGCGCACGGACACTGACACTGTCCTAAGACAGAGGACAGAGCTGTGATGAAGAGGACAAGAGGAAAACTCTTGTTTTCTCCAATAAACGTAGGAGAAGGGCTGGAAGGAAGGAGGTGATTTTGACCAGTGTTTCACAAACTTTTTTTTGCGACACAGACTGGTTAAAAGTCTGGTGCTATTTTCACAGACCGGTCGTTAAGTTGTGGCAGATAAATACTCCTTAATAAAATTATAATTCTGGTGTTTGGAAATATTTTCCTACCTATAAAATCTTCCTACCCAAATTAACTGTGCATGGACACAACAGGGATTTCTCAAGTGCACACAGCCTATAATTTTCTCCTACCAGATCGGTATAAAAAGTTATATCAATGACTCTGAGTCATTTTGAGTTTATTGTTGTTGTCTTCACTGAGAAAATATTTCCTAATCAAATATAGTTGCATTATTGATGATGGAATCCTAGCCATTCTATTGGTCAGTTCTTTTGTTGATATGGGTTTGGATCAAGTGGAAGTAATAGACAGATGGGGAAACATTATTTCTCTGCGGCCCGGATCCCATTCACCAACGGACCAGTTCTGGTCTCCACACCAGTGGTTGGGAGACACTGATTCAGACGATAGGAAGATATAGACAGAGAGGAGAAGACAGGTTAAATGACCAAGGCAGCATGAGAGCTGGTTGGAAGCCAGGTCACCACTGAGGACCAGTGTGAACGGCACCAGGACTAAAGTTCGGGCAAATCTCAGCTGCACTGACCGCCCTGACCATGACCCTGGTGGTGAAGCCTGGAGTTCACACCAAGGATAGAGACGTTGGTCTTCTCCTCAGGCGACAACAATGTCAGACAGAAAGAAAAAAATGTCCTGTAGCTACTGCAGACTCAGAGTTTACAACCTGTTTACCTTCAAGCTACATTCTCACCACGGCTCGCGGTTTTCACAGCTGGGGGGCAGCATTGTCTCCATGACGTAACGGATGCTCTGGGTTTTTTAAGGTTAGGTAACGTGCAGTGTCAGAGTGATCTCTGTTTTTGTGCAAAGACATGTTTGGCATGTTTGATAAGCAGGTGAGGGGTGTGGCAGTAGTAGGATGCAGTGAGTAGGTGTGTGTGTGAGTGTGAGTGTGTGTGTGTGTAGTTATTAAAGACGCTGCAGTTTGAGAGTTTGCATTCTACACCATGTCTCTCCGCGGTGCAACTTGGGCAACTGTGTCAACTCTGCTGGTTCTGCTGAGTCACGGTAAGAAACGATGAACTCAACCAACAGATATTGTTGAGCAGGAACCGTGGTTTGTCAGGTTCACTCAACGTCAAGGGTTAAACTAGTCCGTGGACCCGGACTGGTCCAGACCAGGTGATCCTGGACGGTACTAACCTGCTGACCCGGGCCACCTGGTTGCCCCCCCCATGGTCTCCCTAAGGTGACCACAAGGGGTTTGTAAAATGGAACTAGTCAATAATGTGGAATTATAATCAATGTGGTCTGTGAATCTTCTTCCATCCTTGGAGAAGCTGAGGTGAAGGGAGACCTTCCAACATCTCTGAGATGATGGGAACGTTGGAATCATTACTAAGAAGATGCTGCAGTGAGGACTGTTTGTTTCCATCCTTTCCTTAAAGAGAAGCCACAGATGCATGGATCTGGACTGGACCTCAGCTCCAGTCAGATCAGTGTCTGCTGGTCTGTAGACGTCCAGAGAAGTTCACTCAAACTTTAGTCTCTTCAAATGAAATTCATTCATTTAAACTTCTTCATGGTTTGAAATATCAGGCTTTTATCGATGAGTCGCACGGGCTGAGAACCTCTGGGTTAAAGGTTTGAATCCCACCAGTTCCTTGACAATAACACTGTCTGGGAACGAGGGGTTAAATGTGTGTGTGTGTGTGTGTGCAGGTACAGAAATGATTTACTTTGTAAATCTTAATTAACTTACTTTAAAAAAGTAATTTGACAGAGTGTAATTTTATGAATAAGGATTATTATTATTGTCATTATAGAGAGTGGAGTGAGTGTCAGTGTACTGACAATAATTATACAAAAATTTGTGTGTGTGTCTGTCTGTCCTCTGTCTGTCTGTCCTCTGTCTGTCTGTCTGTCCGTCTGTTCATCCATAAATCAGTTTAATGTTCAGTAACCGCTCACACCCACGCAGCCATTTGAACCTATGGAAAAGAAAACATTGGGAGCCACAAATATTTGTACATATACAGTATATTGTTTTATTTACCTTCACACTTGGTATAAACAACTACAGTGTGTGGCTGATGAAATCCATGAAGTGATTCACGGAAAATTAACTTTTATTTATGTAATGAACACATTTGAACTGTTAAAAAATTACCAAAAAAAAAAAAAAAAAAAACCAAAAAAAGCACAAAACAACGAAAAAATATATAAATATTGAAAAAATACTGGCATAAATATTTATTCAACCTGATTTATGGGATTTCTGCTCCTGAAACTCTGGGGAGAAGGTCTGTAAATCAGGTCTGTAGGAAGTCACAGTTCATCTTTACACTGTAAAGACTGTTGGGAAAAGACTGTTAAGGTCTGTAAAGACTGTAAAGGTCTGTAAAAACTGTAAAAGACTGTAAAGGTCTGTAAAGACTGTAAAGACCGTAAAGGTCTGTAAAGACTGTAAAGACTGTAAAGGTCTGTAAAGGTCTGTAAAGACTGTAAAGACCGTAAAGGTCTGTAAAGACTGTAAAGACCGTAAAGGTCTGTAAAAACTGTAAAAGACTGGAAACGGTCTGTAAAGACTGTAAAGACTGTAAAGGTCTGTAAAGACTGTAAAGACTGTAAAGGTCTGTAAAGGTCTGTAAAGACTGTAAAGACTGTTAATGTCTGTAAAGACTGTAAAGACTGTAAAGACTGTAAGGTCTGAGCTGTGTTTGTTTGTGACACAGTTCAATGTGGAGAAAATCTGCTCACAAATGACAAGAGTTAGTTAATATACTGTATCAGCTGGTTATTAGTTAGTGTAAATGGACGGAACTGATTCATCCCTCTGGAGTAAAGGAAGTTAAGTCCCAGTTGGTCAGTCAGTAAATCAGTCAGTCAGTTAGTTAATGAGTCAGTCAGTTAATCAGTCCCTCAGTCAGCTGGTGAGTCAGTCAATCTGTTAGTAAGTCAGTTCCTGTCGTGTGTCAGTCATAATAAGGTATTTCCATAATGTTGGTCTTATTTATTCAACATTTATAGTCGTACTGTTGTTTAAGACAGAGTTTCATTTATCATGAATGCAATTCACACACACACACACACACACACATGCACACACAGGCATGTGTCTCACACACACACACACACACACACACACACACACAATATCCATGAAGCAACAACGAAAAATGAAAAAACAATGAGTGAGACTGTTCTGTTCTAGACCATAAGACACCAGACAAACCAGTCTGAGAGATGACCAGGAAACACCAGGGGACTTTTAAACACACACACACACACACACACACACACACACACTCCTATTGTGTGTTTATACAGTTTCTAAGAAACTTTATAAACCTTAGGTTTAGGTTTGAGTGACACCGTGAACGCCTCATATTGTCTCAGCTCAACTCATCAACACGCACACAAACACAAACAGCAAACAGGTGATTGTACCCTCAGCCCCCTCTGCTGTTCATAAATGTGTATTTCAAGAAGACTGCCAACACATATATTCAGTGCCTTTCAAAATAAGAGATTTTCTAAAATATGCTCAACTGCAGGTACACATTATTCTGGTGATTTTTGACCAGCTGTTTCAGAACCCATTCAGAAAGGGTCTGCGACCCAATCTTGGGTCGGGACCCACTGCTTTAGACCACAGGTCTGGTTCATCTTGATGTCTGGTTAAATACTATGCACCAATCATGGAAGAAAAGAAAAAAGACATTGAAGTTTACTGATGTTAACAACAAAGTTGAACATTAAAAATGTAATTCTTCTCTTCCAGAGTCTCAGGCCCAAACCAATGGTAAGTCACACGTTTTGTAAAATCAATGAACTTTTTTTTCTATGTTGTTGCTGCAGTTGTTTTATTTCAAACTCTGTTTTTGTCACTGACAGTTTGTGGTAAAGCAAACCTCAACACCAGGATTGTTGGAGGACAGGAGGCTGTAGAAGGCAGCTGGCCTTGGCAGGTCAGTCTGTCCAGAAACGCTTCTGGACACTTCTGTGGAGGATCGCTCATCAACAACCAATGGGTTTTGTCGGCGGCTCACTGCTTGACAAGGTGAGGTAGTGGGTCAGGCCGACCCTCACAGATCCATGGAGGACAGATCTGGGACTCACCCTGTTTTTCCCCACATCCTCACAGTGGTATCCCCCAGGGCATCGAGGTTCTTCTGGGCAGCAATAAAAGAAACGAAGTAGGAACCAACGGAGTGAAGAGGACAGTGAAGACGATCATCAATCATCCTGATTACAATTCAAAAACACAGGACAACGACATCTCCCTCATTGAGCTTTCCTCGCCGGTGTCTTTTAACAACTACATCGTCCCCGTCTGTCTGGCGGAATCCCAGAGCACCTTTCACAGTGGAACCAATGTCTGGGTCAGCGGCTGGGGGTCCACAGGAACTGGACGTGAGTTAAAGATGTGGTACCGTATTTCCATGACCATAAGGTGCAGTCTCAGTTTTGTGTGTCATCACTATATTTAACACACACTTAAGGTGCACCTGATCATAGGGCGCGGGTTCTCATGGTGTACTCTACTACGCCCCCTACATCATCAACACACACAAGCATACAACTGGGCTATTGAAAAATTGAGTGGAAGGAAGACAAAGCCCACACTTCCCCCTTTAACGTTCTCATGGTGTCCTCTACCACGTCCGCCTTTAACAACAACACACATAGGGCGCATTGCACAATTTGAAGAAAATCTGAGACTCTTATGTGCGCCTTATAGTCGTAAAAATACGATATTTCTACTGGCATGAAACCAAGGATATGAAGGACAATAATCTTCAACCACCTGAACTTGAAATATCCTGACATTTATTATAGATGTTCGTGCGACTGAGGCGACAGATGGATGACTTTGGATTTTAAGCATTACCAAATGGTCTCTTGAATTTGTCTTTACAGAAACTCTACCAGAGACCCTGATGGAGTTGAATATTCCAGTGGTGGGGGACAGGCAGTGTAGGTGTTATTATGGAGTGGACGGAGTTACGGACAACATGATTTGTGCAGGACTAGAAGCCGGAGGGAAGGACTCCTGTCAGGTGGTTGTTTGTTTCTGTCATAGCCTTGTTGTTCATGTTGTTGTTGTCAGTTGTCAGTAGCCTCCTCGGCAGAATCTGTCTCCTGACGGCTTCTCCTCTCCACAGGGGGATTCTGGTGGTCCATTGGTGAGCAAAAAGGGTGGACGCTGGATCCTCGCAGGCGTGGTTAGTTTTGGAGAAGGTTGCGCTCGACCAAAATCCCCAGGAGTCTACGCCCGAGTGTCACGCTATGAAGCCTGGATCAAGGAAAAGATAACCACCAACCAGCCAGGTTTCTTCAGGTTCACTTCCACTGGGACAGACGCAGACCTGAGTGTCACCTGCTCCGGACTTCCATCAGCTCCAACTGTCCCTCCAACCACAGCCCGTGAGTAACTGAAACAAGTTCAACATCTCCACTCCCAAATGTTGGGCTGCTGCAGAACTTTCCAAAGTTTGTCAGGTTGTTTCAATGCAGACAGACGGAGGGTTGACTGTGAATGAAAATGTCGGACTCTTTTCTCCAGCCGTGGTCTGTGGCAGCACCACCATGAACCCGCGTCTTGTGGGTGGAAGCTCAGTGTCTTCGGCTAAGGTTTGGCCATGGATGGCAAGTCTGCAGAAGAACGGGACACACGTTTGTGGCGGGACGTTGGTGGCGGTGGATGCCGTGCTGAGCGACGCAAACTGCTTCTCAAGGTGAGTAGAAGACGCAACAGTTGTCCAACTGTCTCAGCTATACACCCTGTTCCAGATGAGCTGAATGTACAGTCACCAGGGGGTGCTATTGGTATCAACTCTTCCTCCCCTGTTGAGAGAAGGTTTCTCCAGATTGATGTACATGCCGTCCTTCACTCCTCTCTCAAACCGCCTGTCTTCTCTGGCCAGGATGTGGACGTCCTTGACCACAAAACTGTGTCCCATCTCCTGTTGTTGCATCCATTTGTACAGTGGTTGTTTCCATATATCATCTGGACAGGGGTTTGATGCACTCCACCCTCTAACCCCACCTCCCTCATTAGCCTTTTGTTTGGGATCAACCTTTTTAGGTTAAATAGCAGAACTTCTATGTAGTCAGTTAGAACTGAGGAAGACTCTTGGTTGAAGACAATGTGTCCTATGATGACACACACTGTTTTGGCCAATGGACAAATCTGGAACTGTCTTTCTGTCCAAACAGTTCCACCAACGCCTCCGACTGGACTGTCATCCTGGGTCGGTTGAAACAGAATGGTGCCAATCCCTTCGAGGTGGTACTGACTGTCAGCACAATCACCCTGAGCAACCTGACTGGTTCCAACGTGGCGATTCTCAAACTGAAGTCCAAACCCACCCTGTCCGACTACATCCAGCCCATCTGTGTAGGATCCGGGCAGACGTTCAGTGTGGGCACCACTTGCTGGAGTGCGGGCTGGAGCCCTAGCCGTGGCGGCGGTGGGTGTACAGAACCTTCAGAACCGTGTAGAGAACAGAGTCTTCTTCGCTGCTAGACTCAGAGACTCACGTTTGTCTGACTTTAGGTGAACAAGACCTGCAGAACTTCCAGACGTCAGTGATGGACTGTGGGAACGTATCTATGACGGACAGTATCTGTACTGGAGATTTTCAAGAGGAGACGGTAAATGATGAAGGATTTATTTCTCACTCAGCTCCAGAACACAATGTTCAGGAGAACAAACTAACGTCTGGCAACAATGTGGATGTTTGCTGTGTTAATACCCAGTGTTACTTGTAACGCTGTTACGTAACAAAACTACTAATAACGTAAAGCGTTACTTTTCCCATTCAGTAGCGCCGTTATTGTTACTGTGGTGTAAAAGTTACTCGTTACTATCTGTGGTCCAAATGGATAGTTTCTCATACATAGGTTAACATTTCGGGCTAAGCCAATCAGAGAGAGACCTGGGCGGGTCTTCTTGCCTTATAGGGAAATAAACAGTCTCACACACACACAGGCGTCGCGGTACAGCAGCACACGCCCACATCTATTTTTTTTATTGTTCCACTACATTTCATTATGAAAGTTGCTACAGAACACAACACTAAACTTTTTTAATGTGTTTTTAAAGTAAAGTAACTAGTTACTTTTAGGATTTAGTAACTAGTTACTTTTTTAAAGTAACTTGCCCAACACTGTTAATACCAAACAGGAAACTGTGGTGGTAACACATTCACCTCCACAACATAAACAAAAATGTAAGAAACCTAAAAAAAAGTGTGTTTCCATTAACATGAAAAATCAAAATTGGGGTCGGATGGTCGCAAGGAAAAAGTTTGTTGCAAAGATTTCAGAACTAGCATCGTCAGAACGTAATTAGATTTTGTCCAATTCTATACCACAGTTTCCAGTTGGATTTTGTTCTCCTCCACCTGGTGTCTCAGACCGGTTGACGGTGGTGTTTTTCTGCTCATTGTTCTGTCCTCCTGTTTGTCCAGGGTGATTCTGGAGGTCCACTCATGTGTCAGCAGGGCAGCTTCTGGTTCCAGGCCGCGATGTTGATGCTCAAGTCCAACTCCACCACCAAGGCACGAGCAAACATGAAGGTCTTTGACAAAATCGACCGATACAGCAAATTCCTGTCCAAGACGCTGGGGACACTTTTGTCTCCACAGTCAGACAATGCCGTCACCACATCCAAACCCACAATAACCGCTTTACACAATGGTGGTGCTGTGGCTCACTCGTACATTTTTCTCGTTGTCCATTGTCTCTTTCTGTTACTGTCTCTACGAATTTTATCGTAGGAGGAACTACGACATTTTTGAAGGGACAGATTTACATGATGTGGACGACACGTATGAGTGTAAATCAACAGCGACTGTGAGGTAACTCTCCGTTTGCTACATCAGCACTTACTTTATTTCACTACAAGTTTGAATCTCAGGGTCAGAAATCTGTAGCCTGAGCCTGAACTAAGCTACAGTTAGTCCTTACGTACGTTAAAGAGTAAAGATAAATGAAAAACATAGATCTACATCAGGCAGATGAAGCTATATTTGCCATCCTGTTTCCTCTTTGACTGAATAGCACCAAGAAGTGCCACCTGGTGGTAGTCGTAGGTACTGCCTCCTAACTACCCCAGCCCCTGAATCACCAACAATGAAGTTGATGTATAAGCTGCACTTCCATCAGATGATTTAACCGTACACATGTAGCATAGCATTGTTTGTCTTTGTGTTTTCTGATTGGTTGTCTGGATCAGTGTTTTTCAACTTCATATCAAGTCCCTTCAGAAGACAGATTTTTTTTTCCATCTTTATGTTGACTGTGCGTCTGCATGAAGTGTGGGTGCCGTTGTTCTGAAGTATTTTCCTACCCATAACATCATCCTACCCTCAGTTTTAAAGGTGGTAGCATATTTTTATACATGTTAAACACCAATAATATCATTCTAACATCTTTAAAAGAGGGTAGGTTGATATTATGGGTCAGTAGAGTAAAATAAATGTAAGTGCCACTTCTACTAAATGTAGTCCCTTGACCTCACAAACTTGAGCCTCTACGCCCCCTGGTGGCAAGGCCCAGGGCTGCAGCCCCTTTAACCCATTCTGTTAATTTGGCCTTTACAGTCAGGTGGGCTGTGGGAAATGATCAAATGTAGCTTTTTTTAAAAAAGAAAATGCGTGTTTACGTGATTCCTGATGATTAGAATGACTTTATATTGTTAAAATAGGCTGCGATGTTTCCAATTTTTAAGTTTACGGCTGATGGCGTGCCTCGAGACTTTCCTCAAGTGTGCTTTGGCTTAAAAAAGGTTGACAAACACTGGTCTGGCTGAACTTAGGCCTCATCCCAAACCAGCTGGACACTGTGCTGCCCGACACGCCAAGAGGGAAAAATGATTTTGTCATTTTTCTCCTAAGACTGAATTAAAAAAAAAGATGTATAATGAATTAACATTTTAGACAATTAGTCAGCAATGCTACGTCCCAGAGAACACAAGACATTTGTACAAGAAGCAACAATTAAGGGTTAGCAACAAATTAGCAAAGATAGCTAAAACGATTCGCTATCTTTGTTAAGCATGAACCAAATAACACAATTTAGTGAAGTCATCCCTAGCATCCTGAATCAAGTTCATTACACTTTATCTCAGACATTGCTTACAATGACAGAAAGTAACCACAGGAGGCAGCAGAGAAGCAGTCGTTTCTCTGGGGACGTTGGTGGCTGAGAGTGAGATGTTTACACTGTTCATTTCCATTTACTCCTAAAGACAAACATGAAGAAGCGATGATGATATTTTTACCATAGTCCTGTGGTTCTAACCTTTCTTTTCTGTTGGCAGCCATGTTTCTGAGGTGTTTCTAACTATTGTAATTGTATTTGAAATTTAAATCATGAAGTTATTTTTCAAAATAAGTGCAATATTATAATTCTATTACAACTGTCAGGGTAATGAAGCGTATTTTAGCCTCATCTTTCACGATCATCACAAATCTAACTGTTCCAAGAACAACATAGAAACTTCACTTATGACACTGATGATTTTCCAGAATGAAAATGAACTTTGTTTTTGTTTTGTTTGTTTATTTCCTTCTCTGTCACTTGTTGTTGTGCCAATAAAACAAACTCAGCAAAGATGCAAATATTGTTTTTATTCTATTCTCTTATAAATCTAACTGTGTTTAACTGTTAATCCAAGGGACCGCTCTTAAAACTGGACACTGGGCCAGATTGGAGCAGTTAATGTGAACTAAGACTAAAGGCGTCCATAAAGACTAAAATGTTGGATGCTTCTAACCTTCACTGTGCCATCTAGATGGTATTACAAGGAAAAGACATTATAGTACATTATAATATCATAATACGAACAAATTCTAGATTTTGTACAAGTTCGGTGGGCCGGACTATGAAGGTGAATGGGCCACATCTGACCCCCTGGCCTTAGTTTGCGCCATCTGATTAGTCTGGATGTGGCTACAAATAATGTTGTCACACTGCAACCAGAGGGAAAAGATTGAATAGAACAGTGTTTCAATTTCCTTTAACCAGTAAAGAGCAACGATACTTTAAATCAGATGTGGGCAAACTTTTTGACTCGCGGGTCACTATTGGTCCCAAAACTGGACCTGGGGGTCGAGTCCAGAGCAGAAAGACGGCCGGTTTATTTGGACTAAGATAAATGGAGTGTAAAAGTCATGGATAAAACCTAAAATCTTACATTTCTAAGACTTTTGTGACGTAATCTACTGGGGAAACACGTTGTTGCAGAGAAAAAGCAAATAATTTAATTTGGACAAGGTTGGCGGGCTGCATCCAGCCCCTGGGCCTGTTGTCACCTGATGTCACCTGATGTCCTCAGTGTCTTCCTGCTCAATAAAAATTGGTGAAATCAGAACTGTGAACAGTTGATTGGATGGATTATTAGGACAAATTGTTTAGGGAGATTCGATCTAAACTCTTATAACCTCACCTGCCCTTCTTCCTGCTCTGCTTTTGAATTCACTCCATTTCCTGGTGTTCCAAAAGCACCGGCAGATCAACATTCCTGTTGTGTAATTACACCATGAATGACCAAAAGTGAAACTATTCGGGACTTTCTCCTGGATGGGGACAAAGGGGATCTTTTCTAGACAAAGGTTTCATCTGTATATGGAGATGAGGAAATATTGAAGAATTCACCTGCGGCGTCTTTAGTATTCAATTACTAAACAATGTTAGGCTGAAGGATTGACTTCAATTACCATTATTACAATGTTGCTTTGTTGCTGGTGTCATTAGTGGGGACACAGTGTTGTGTGTTATGTCGACTACCTTTGTCAGCATTTTAATATATTAGTATGTTGTCATCATGTGTTGTTACCACGGTGACAACGTTGTGTTACATTGTGTTTTCTGCCTATGTTTTTAACATGAAACTCAGTTGGATTTTTCTCCACTGTCATGAAGACAAGCAGCAACGAAGGACATGAAACATCAGCCACATAGGACGGTCAGAAATATCTGAGAAGATTCTCCATCATCCAGGTTATGGTCAAGGTTGAAGAGTTTGCGTGAAAAATTCATGTCCACTTGGCTTTAATGAACCTCAATACTATCATCAATGTTTCTCAGGTCAACACCAGGAAATCCCATCTGTTGGTGTCAGGTTCAAAACCCATCAGGTGATGCAGGTGATGCAGGAGTGATCCCTCCATGATGACCATCTCACATCATTTCTCGTCCGTGTGAAATTTCCCCTTGGGAATCAACAAAGTATATTAAATTAAATTAAATAAAGGAACAAGGAGTGTTAAATGTCATTACCTCATTCCAGACAGTGTTTAAGATCCTGTGAAGGTTGTAGGTGGAACCAAAACATCTTGAAGTCAGAACGGTGGCTCCTCTAGACATGACACGATCACACGTGACGAACACGTCTGGTTTCAGGGCAGGTCCAGTTTCCTCACGGTCAGTGAAACAAAGCTAGTCTTTGAAAGACAAAAGATAAAAAAGGGGAATCATTGCTTTGATGATAGCAATGAAATACTGTGTATTTCCTCATCAGAACTTCCTGCTTCTCTGCTTTGATGAATTGAATTATTTTCCCACAGATATTTGACAGTCACACCTTTCTGAAGAAGCGGGTTTGTTTTCAGGTCATTTAAAGGTAACTTTTTTTTTTTCAACAGAACAATGATGTTAGTGGTAGAAAAGTTTCACATCAAAACTACTTTTCAATCAACAAAAACAGATCTTTTTTAGCCTGAAAGTTTTAAAAAGTTCTTTCATCGGTTTTATAATTTGCTAAATTGAGAATTTTGTCAAAGGCAAAACCACATCTGCATCAGGTCCATCTTATCCCTCCACCAGAGTGATGTGCAAGGTTCTGGACCATAATGGGTTTTGGGAGAAGGCAAATATGAACCCAGAACTTTCTGTATGTCAGAAACGATGTCAGAAGCAAATGTGAATGAAGAGAGAAGACCTGGACTGAGACCTAGGTAGATGATGAGAAGAGGAGGTCAGAGCTGAAACAGACCACTGACCCAGATCAGAGGCCCACAACATGTGGACAGGTTGACAGGAAGAGTTGGTCCAGATTGTCACGTGAAGACACCTGAATGAAGGAAACAAACGGGTAAAACCACCATGGGTTCAGCAGGATTTCTGAACAGGTACTTTTCTGGGCGTGCTTTCGGATCGTCAACATTTCTGCCAAAGACGCAGCAACAAGAGGTGTGATTTTCTTCAGAGCATTTAAGGCAGTGAACGAACCTCCACTCACCCACACTTTCAATGATGACTCCCTGCAGGACAATCAGTGTTTTCCTGTCTCTGCTGCTGAGCCTCCTGATCAAAGGTAAGAATCCAAAAAGGAAGTTCACTGATTTTTCCTTGGTTTCCATCTGATCTGTTTCAGGGAAATACATTTTTTATGCATTTTATTCAAAAAATTGTTTGTGAGACATTTGTTTGGCTGCAAATATAAAGAAAACTGAAAACATCTTCTATATCAAACATAAGAGGGATTGAAAAAAATATGTCTAATAAACTGAATTTTATTAAGCAAAGTTCATGCAGTGCATTAATAAAATCACCAATTATTTCTATGAAATGATTTAAATCAGATTTTGTAACAGATCAATGGTCAAACAGTGCAGTGACGTCTCATACACTGCTGTACAACAGATCAATAACAGTTTTTTTGTTGTTTTCTTGTGTCTTTCTGCAGAGTCTCACTCTCAGCTGGACGGTAAGTCAATGTGTCTCTTTTAACAATAACATAAAAAACATCTAAATAAAAAGAAAGACATTTTTGTTCCTTAACTTTCATAAATGTCTTAAACTCCAAGAAGACGTCCCTGGTTAGAACTAAACTAGGCATGGACAAACTTTTTGACTCGTGGGCCACAATTGGTCCTAAAATTGGACACGAGGGACGAGGGACCCATCACCAAAATGAACAGTTTGAAAGTTTAAAAGGCCAAATTTCGTTGTGTGCTGTGGTGTGAATCCCAATGTCACAATGACGAAAACAGAAATGTAATCTTTAATCTTAATCCTAATGAATAAACCATAAAATCCAACATTTTTTACGCACAAGATTTTAGATGGATAAAAGAGAATCTCTGCAAATGAATTTTTGACCTGTAAAAATTTTTTGAAAAAAAATAGTTTTGAACTTATTGCTGCCACACTTAGAAAAAGAAATGGCTCAGTGTCACGTGATACGTATCACGTTATTTCATGATAGTATCACGTTATAACGTGTCAAACTGAGTTTTTTCGTTTGGCTTCCTTAGAGAAGGAGGGAGGAGCAGAGGAGACCTCCTTTCATGTCCCTCAACTTCATGCTCCTCTTCTTCCCGTTCTTATCATTTTCTACCAGTATGTGGCCGACCACCGCTCAACACTAGGATCGTGGGAGGCCAGAGCGCCGGCCCAGGCAGCTGGCCGTGGATGATCAGTCTGCAGAAATATGGACGCCACATCTGTGGTGGAACACTCATCAATAAGGAGTGGGTTCTGACTGCGACCAGCTGTTTAAGGTGAGGACAACATTGAAATGGACATAGTGGACTTACCAGGTTCAGGTCAAGGGGAGGTCCAGATCAGACACTCGTTGGACTTTTGACGTGTTAAATGTGACCAGATCAGCTTGAAGAAAAACCACATGAGGGAGACCACCTCCACTGGCTCCTCTGGAGTTAGATGGTCTGGGCTCTGAACCACCGTTGATGAGAACTTAGAGTGTCCTCAATAATATTCAGGAATACCAAGTGTTGCTGTTGAAGATAATATAAGACCTTGCTTAGTTTGGTTCTGTTTTACCTGAATTATTCCGGTTAATGGTACTGAAAAAGTTAATTCTTTGAGGAACATCATCTGGACATCTAGTTCTAACTGCATGAACTGCATGAGAGGTATCTGGTATTAACCCTAAAAGAAGCTGCATACCTGTTGGAGGAAGTTGTTGCAGAATACAAAAGGCTAATTGGGGAGGAGGAGTTAGATGTTTTATGGACCACGCCCCTTTTTCAGGTGAGCTGAATGCACAGTCACAGGTGTAGAGGTGTGAATAAGGAAAAGTTCTCCCTGACAACCAGACATAGTCTCATCACAAAGAAAAAAAATGACAAAAAAATTGTTTCATTCAGGTGAAACCAAAACCACTCATTATTCACACCTATAGACTTTCAGCTCACCTGGAATAGGGCGTGGCCTATCACTCATCTAACTCCTCCTCCCTCATTAGCCTTCTTTCATTCTGAGAATTAAATACCGGAACTCCACAGTTGACAGTTAGAAATGAAGAAGCCTCTTGGACGAAGAAGTGAAACATTTTCAAGAAAAAATCCTTTGGATTTAAAAACCTTGAAGACTAAGAATCAACAGGACCAAAGACCAAAGTTACTGTGGACTTGAAAATAAAAGTGCCCTGGAATCTAACCTTGAAGTATTTTTCTCACCTCATTCCAACAGTTCTGGAACCAACTCTATGGTTGTGTATCTGGGTCGTCACATGAAGAGCAGTTCCAGTTCTCACGAGGTGAACCGGACCATCCAGCACATCGTCAGTGTTCCAGGCTACAACCCCGACAACGGACAGCACGACCTCACCCTCCTGCAGCTCTCGTCCCCGGTCAACTTCACCAACTACATCCGGCCCATCTGCTTGGCCGCCAAAGGCAGCACCTTCCACAACAGCACCATGGGCTGGGTCACTGGATGGGGTGATGTAGATACAGGAGGTACGTTCCTCAGATACGGACAGACCTAAAGGGTTAGGAGTTGATTCACGTAATTCTTCCTAAAACGTAATGATCTGTGTTTGTTCTGCAGAGCCTCTTCCTCCACCTCAGAACCTGACGGAGGTCCAGATCCCAGTAGTGGGGAACAAAGAGTGTAGTTGTGCCTATGGCCTGAACTTTATCAAAGGCACGATGATGTGTGCTGGGTCACCGGTGGAGAAGAAAGGCCTCTGCCGTGTGTGTATTTCGTTGATTTGTGGTTTTGTGATCAGAAACTGAAGGTTTATGATTTCGTGGTTAAAGTTCAGTCCAAGGGAAAGTCCTGAAGGTGTCCTCTCTGTGTCCAGGGCGATGCTGGTAACCCTCTGGTGTTCAAGCAGGATGGGGTCTGGATCCAGGCTGGAATTGCAATCTTCAGTCTTGGTTGTGGTAACCCCGAATATCCTTCTGTCTATACAAGAGTTTCAACCTATATGGACTGGATCAATGCAAAGATCCAAAACAACCAGCCTGGTGCCATCAGCTTCAACTCCACTGGAACAGAGGAAGACCCAACCTTCATCTGTCCCAGCCATGTTGCTCCACCCACACTTCCTCCAACACCTGCAAATGACAGTAAGAGCTTAGAGTCTGTAGTATTTGTGTAGTATTTCAGATGTATTTCAGTATAATAGTTACTGCATATAGAAGAGTTACTGCTTCCAAACATCAGAGTCTTCTGATGGCAGAACTTTTTCTCCGCCACAGAACCATGATATCTAGACAAGCTTGACTGATCCTCGTGTCTTTGTCTTCAGTTTGTGGCCAGGCTCCACTCAACTCCAGGATAGTTGGAGGTCAACAAGCTCCTGAAGGGAACTGGCCTTGGCAAGTGGGTTTGTTCTCGTGGCCCACTTTTGTATGTGGTGCGACTCTCATCAACCAGGAGTGGGTGCTGACGGCAGCCCGCTGTGTTCTCCAGTGAGTCAACATTTTCCATCTCCCCCTGTCCTCTCCATCCTCTACTCTGACTCCACCTACCTCCATGTCCTCCCTCACTGCATCCACCAATCTCCTCTTTGTCTCCTAGCTGGTAGCTCCATCTCTAGGATCATCTGTCTTCTCTAACTTCTTTTTCTCCAAACCTTCCTGTCTGTGTTGTCCCTCTAATCACCTCATTCCTGATCCTGTCCATCCTTGTCTCTCCTGAAGAGAA